>JAQHUG010000466.1:876925-913785 GCA_028555095.1 Dicrostonyx torquatus | reverse complement strand
GGGGGAACTAAATGGAATGCTGGGAGGAGGAAGGCAGAGTCAGGAGACACCATGGATCCACCACCAGAGATAGACGTGCTGGAATTTTGCTGGTAGGCCATGATCCCATGGTGATATACAGATTAATAGAAATGGGTTAAATAGAAATGTAAGAGTTAGCCAATAAGAAGTTAGAGCTAATGGGACAAGCAGTAATTTAATTAATACAATTTCTGTGTGGTTATTTTGGTTCTGGGCAGCTGAGACAAACAGGTGGGCCCTCTTGAAACAGAAAGATATTTCATATTAGTCAAAAATGGAAAAATCCATCCAGAGGAAATCTCAACACTGAAATCTATGCCCCAAATACAAGAGCACCTTCATATGTAAAAGAAAAACTACTAAAGCTTAAATCACACATTAAACCTCACACACTAATAGTGGAAGGCTTCAACACCCAACTCTCACCACTGGGCAGGTCTGCCAGAAAGAAACTTAACAGAGAAATAAGGGAGCAAGCAGATTTTATGACTCAAATGAACTTAACATTCTATCCAAACATAGAAGAATATACTTTCTTCTCAGCATCTTATGGAATTTCCTCAAATATTGACCACATACTAGGTAACAAAGCAAACCCCAATAGATACAAAAAATTCGAATGATCCCATGTATTTTACAGATCACCATGGTTTAAAATTAGAATGCAACAGCAACACTAATTTCAGAAAGTCCACAAACACATGGAAAATAAACAGTGCTCACCTGAATCACCAATGGGTAAAGGAAGAAATTAAATATTTCCTAGAATTCAACGAAAATGACCACACAACATACCCAAATTTATGGGACACAATGAAAGCAGTGTTAAGAGGAAAGTTCATAGCACTAAATGCCTACAAAGAAACTGGACAAATCTCACACTAGTAAGTGAGTTAACAGAACACCTGACAACTCTAGAACAAAAAGAAGCAAACTCATCCAGGAATACTACACAACAGGAAATAATCAAATTGAGAGCAGAAATCAACAAAATAGAAAAAAAGAAAATAATGCAAAGAATCAATGAAACAAAGAGTTGGTTCTTTGAGAAAATCAACAAAATAGACAAACCTTTAACCAAACTAACCAAAAGGCAGAGAGAGAATATCCAATTTAACAAAATCAAAAATGAAAAGAAGGAAATAACAACAGACATGGAGGAAATCCAGAGAATTATCAGGTCATACTTCAAAAACCTGTACTCCACAAAATTGGAAAACTTAAAGAAAATGAACAATTTCCTGGATAAATATCACTTACCAAAATTAAATCAAGATGAGATAAACAAATTAAATAGGCCTATAACTGCTAAAGAAATAGAAACAGTCAGCAAAAGTCTCCCAATTAAAAAAAAAAAAAAGAAAAGCCCAGGACCAGATGATATTAATGCAGATTTCTGCAATATTTTCAAAGAAGAGCTAATACTAATTGTTGCCAAAGACTGCTTGTTCATTTCCAGGCCTCCCATACCTGAAATAATAACACAGAAACAGTATTATTATAACACTACTTGGCCTATTAGCTCACAATTCTTATTGGCTAGCTTTTATATCTTAAATTAACCCATTTCTATTTACCTGTGCATCACCACGTGGTTGTAGCTAAGAGGTAAGTTTCTGTCTGGCATCTGTGTCCTGCAGTTGCTACATGACTTCTCTTTGACTCTGCCTACTCTCTCCTCCTCTATATGCTTGGAATTTCTGCCTTGCCCTATCCTGAATTGCAACAGGCCCAAAGCAGACTCTTTATTAACCAATGGTATTCACAGCATACAGAGGAGAATTTCACATCAAACAATACTCTTCAAATTGTTCCACACAATAGAAACAGAAGAAACACTGCCAAACTCTTCTTACAAGGCTATAAATACACTGATACCCAAACCACATAAAGACATTACTAAGAAAGAGAATTACAAACCAATCTCACTCATGAACATTGGTGCAAAAATACTCAATGAAATACTGGCAAACCAAATCCAAGAACACATCAGAAAAATCATCCACCATGACCAAGTATGCTTTATTCCAGAGATGCAGATAGGGTTCAACATGTGATAATCTGCCAATGTAATCCACCATATAAGCAAACTGAAAAAAAAACCACATAATCATCTCATTAGATGCTGAAAAAGCCTTTGACAAAAATACAACATCCCATCATGATAAAGGTCTTGGAGAGAGCTGGGATACAAGGAATATATCTAAACATAATAAAGGCAATATACAGCAAGCCAACAGCCAACATCAAACTTAAATGGAGAGAAACTCAAAGTGATCCCACTGAAATCAGGAACAACACAAGGTTGTCCTCCCTCCATATCTATTCAATATAGTTCTTGAGGTTCTAGCTAGAGCAATATGACAGCAAAAGGAGATCAAGGGGATACAAATCAGAAAAGAAGTCAAATTCTCACTATTTGCTGATGATATGATATTTTACATAAGTTACCCCAAATATTCTTCCAAGGAACTTCTACAACTCATAAACACTTTCAGTAATGTAACAGGATACAAGATTAACTTAAAAAAATCAGTAGACCTCCTTTACACATGATAAATGGGCTGAGAAAGAAATCAGAGAAACATCACCCTTCACAATAGCCACAAATAGCATAAAATATCTTGGAGTAACTCTAACCAAACAAGTGGAAGACTTGTATGACAAGAACTTTAATTCTTTGAAGAAGACACCAGAAAGGGGAAAAATCTCCCATGCTCTTGGGTAGAGAGAATTAACATAGTAAAAATGGCAATCTTACCAAAAGCAATCTAGAGATTCAATGCAATGCCCAGCAAAATCCTTCACAGACCTCAAAGAATAATACTCAATTTCATATGGAAAAGCAAAAAACCCAGGGTAACCAAAACAATCCTGTACAAAAAAAGAACTTCTGGAGGCATCACAATCCCTGACTTAAAACTCTACTACAGAGCTACAGTACTGAAAACAGCCTGGTATTGGCATAAAAACAACAGAAGGACCAATGGAACTGAGTGTGGGGATCATGGGAAAGGGCAGAAGGGGAAAGGGGAGGAAGGGAGGTGAGGAGAGAAAAAAAATTAGCTCAATGAAAACAATAAAAATACATTCTTTCGGGCTGGAGAGATGGCTCAGAGGTTAAGAGCATTGCCTGCTCTTCCAAAGGTCCTGAGTTCAATTCCCAGCAACCACATGGTGGCTCACAACCATCTGTAATGAGGTCTGGTGCCCTCTTCTGGTCTTCAGGCACATACTTAGAATATTATATACATAATAAATAAATATTAAAAAAAGAAAAATAAAAAATACATTCTTTCTCATACAATATATTCTGATTATAATTTCACCTCCCTCTACTCCGCTCAGTTACTCTCCACTTGCCCTCCCCTCTGGATCTACTCCCTTTCTGTCTCTCATTATAAAAGAAAAGGTTTCTAGGAGATAATAACCAAACATGACAAATAAGATTAAGCAAATCATCATAATGAAGTTGGACACAGCAACCCTACAGGAGGAGAAGAGTCCC
Organism: Dicrostonyx torquatus; assembly: GCA_028555095.1. Taxonomy (NCBI): domain Eukaryota; kingdom Metazoa; phylum Chordata; class Mammalia; order Rodentia; family Cricetidae; genus Dicrostonyx; species Dicrostonyx torquatus. The sequence continues at coordinate 910,256 of JAQHUG010000466.1, read as the reverse complement.
AAGAGCATGCAAATGTTTCAGAGATCCACCTGTTCTCATGGTCAGGAATACCATAAAGCATTAAACTGATAGATATAATATATACAGGACCCATGAAGGCCTTGTGATTGTGTCTTCAGTCTCTATGAGTGCATCATATGTGCCTTGATTTAGATTTAGAGAGCCTTGTTTTCCTGATGGCTCCATTTTCTCTTCTTCTTACACTATTTCTGCCTCCACTTCTCTGGGGTTCCCTGAGCTCTGAGGGGAGGGATTTGATGGAGACCTCAAATTTAGACTCTCTTTTTGCATAATGTCTAACTGTGGGTCTCTGCATCTTTTTTTATTTGGGGTTTAAGCTTTTTTGTTTTTGTCCTCATTCACTATTTTTCAGTCCTAGGACAAAATATCATTTGATGATATATAATACATACCTGTCTAGAATATTCTCTTTATACAGTTTTAACCAAAATATAATTTCATATTTGCATCATTTACAATAATTTTCTTTCTCTCTTCTTACTGTTACTTGTTTCATTTCCTTAAACAAGAGTTGAATCCAAAATGCATACATGGCACACTGTAGAAAATTAATATTTTACACAGCCTTAAAAATATATATCACTTGCCAGAGCAGTGGCACACGCCTTTAATCCCAGAACTGGGAAGGCAGAGGCAGGTAGATCTCTGTGAGTTTGAGGCCAGTCTGGTCTATGTAGGGACTTCCAAAACGGCCAGGGCTATGAAGAGAGACTCTATCTCAAGGATGGAAGAGGAGGAGGGGAAAGAGGAGGAGGAGCAGAGGAATCAAGCCACCCTTTTCCTGTTGTAAGTCTTAGGCAACTTTTTTTTTTCAACTTGGATTTTTCTATTTTCCCCTTTTTGTCTAATATAGCCTGAGAGTTAGAGAAGCTTTTCTTTATTGTAAGAGCCTTTGGAGACATCAATGACCTTGAGAAGTGAGGAACTCACTTGTAAATAGGAAAAGACAAGCAGAAAAGAAATTACATAAAAAACAGAAATTCTTATGTTAATCCTGTAATTGCAGTTTTAGATGATAGAAGATATTTATTACCATTGTTTAAGCTATAAAAAGGGCACTCAAAACCCTTGAAGAGAAGAAGGGAAGTCAAGGGTTCTTATATTTATAAATCAGGTACCACTGGGAACCCTGGATAGAATTAGGGATGGAAGTGGAGGAAAAAGAAATGATTTTTTTTTCTAACTCTGGGGTTCTGTCCTCTTCATTAATCTAGGTAGAACAAGGGGAATACACATCTGCCATCTAAAGCACTGTTTTGCACCTCTTTGTTCTTATCTAAAGTGTTGGGAAGAGACAACAACACACAAAGGTGGGGCAGGATGTGTCCCCCACTCTCTAGAGACATAGGTGTTCTTTTACGAAATACAGAAATTCCTTGAATTCTCTTACATTGTAAGAAATAATGATCCTCCCTCTTAATGAGCATATGGGAGATTCAGAATAGAAAATGAAGCGTTTTATTTTGTGACCTTGCAAAGTCAGTCAAAAATGGCTAGTGCACCAATTTGGTGCAAAAAAACAGTTTTTCTAGTCCCAGTAACATTTCCCTGCCCCCTGAAGTCCTTACTGGTTGAGATCCTCAGGGAGTTCCAGTCTTTCCGCTGTCTAATTTAATTCTTATCCCAATTCCCCATCCTATGGGTTCAAGATACAAAACCTTATCTAATTTATATCCTGAGGCTTTAGATTCCATGATTTTATTTCTCTATGCTTAGAAGACATTTTATTTTGTGTATATGAGTGTTTGCTTACATGTACGTATGCGCACTATGTGTATATCCGGCACTCTCAAAGGCCAGAAGAGGGTGTTGGATCCCCTGGAACTGGAGTAAGACAGCTGTGGGTCACTATGTGGGTGTTGGCAACTGAACTGGAAATCTTTGCATGAGCAGCAAGTGCTCTTAACTACTGACCCAACTCTCCCATCTTGATTCCCTCCTCTTCTGATGTATAGGCTGGGTCACCTAGCAGACTGCCTGTAACTTTTCAACCTCAGGGTGAACTGAGAACACCTAGAAAAGCAGGCAGCAACTGCCATCTAAGATAGACAGGGACCTAGTGCCACCTGCTATTCTGATTCTCTGGTGAGCTCTCAACACACCTCTTATTGAAAATGGATCATTATGATTTGATGCATACACGGTAATCATTGGTCCTGTTGAGATAAATGCTTCCAAACAAAACAGGTTCTTAAAATGAGTGAAGTAGATGCTTTCTGCACAGTTTCAGAAATTTTTCTATGAGGAACTTGTACCTATACAGCCTCTAGGAAAACAAAAATGCTCTTGAGAGAGGAGGTCTCTTTAGCCTTCAGTAGTCGATACTTTCTGGAGAGAAGAGTTAGTTAAAAAGAGGTGAACAGAAGAAAGACAAATAGACTGTGTTTATTTTCTGTCTTTTCCACTCCAGTACACCCCTCAACGTGTCTGGAAGTGCGTAGTTACTCTATTATGAAGTTTCAAAGCACACAGGAGACTAGACTGGGAGTAACACTTGTGGAGGATAAACAGGAGGGAACCAAAGGGGGAGAGAAGTGAATTCAATTCTTCCCCACGCTTTAGCCACCAAGTATTAACTAGCTAATGATCTAAAGGTGTTTTTTTTTTTTTTTTGCCTCTTTCTAATTTCATGAGGGAAAAGGGAAATAGAGCAAGGAAAGATGTAGGCAAGGAGTTTCCAATATATATGGATTTTTATTCCTTTGCATGCCCAGCAAAACAATATAGTAGAAGGCAAGCAAGGAGTTCTCATGCTCCTTTAAAAACATAAACCATGTTACACACTACCGGTCACACACTATTGCTGTCCTTAGTACTGAGGCATTTTGACTGAGAACACCTGTGATAAAGCTTGAAAGGCGACACCCAGCTGTGCATTCTCTGGTACTTTAGCCTAGTTCAGCAGCTTCACAAACTTTATTGTGGATGCTTCTAACCTAGGGCTCTTGCTGTATAATTTGACTTTGGATTCACTAGGTGAGGAGAAACCTGCGGCGCTGCGTTTTTACCATACTTCCAGGTGCAGCTGGTGCTGACCCGAGGCAAAGCCTCTGAGCACACAAGGGACTGGAAGTCATTACCTCTGCTGCCAGGTGTGCTGATGGCCAGCCTCAGCATTCCCGATGCGTGTCCTGCACGTCTCAGGCTTTCTGCAGGGAGGGGAGGAGCCGAGGGCGGAGCGGGAGGAGTGGCGCGGGCCCCGCGTGGGTCCTGCCTGAAGAGATCACCCCGGCCCCTTGGAGAGTCGCGGAGCTGCGGCGGCGCAGGAGGGGGCGAATCGGCGAGGGCGCGGCCTCCGGGAGGGAGGACGGGCGACACGCATTCCCTGTGCTCTCTCGGGCCACTCGGGAGCCTCGCAGCAGCCCGTTGCCCCACTTGGCCACTCGCTCCGTGATTCCTCCTTGCGCCTACCTCCTCTTGTCACCTCCCGTCTCACCCTCTTCGCTCCATCCCCCCCTTCCCACCGCATCCACAGCCATCCGAGCACCTCAGAGAGCAGGAGGTGCTGTGCCGGGCTGCAGGGCGCTCCCTCCAAAGGTCCCCGGCTCCACATTGGGGGCCACAGGCGACAGCATGGACACCAAGCGCTGTTTCGCCAACCGCTTCGATGACTACCAGGGCAGCCTGCTGGCTGGCCAGTGCGAGGAGGCGGTGGCGCCCTTGGTCACCTCCACCATCGAACGCATCCTCCAGGAGCTGCCCCCGCTGGGGGGCGGCGCTGAGGCTCGAGGGGCGACAGCGGCGGGCAGCAGCTGCCAGGGGGGTCTGTACAGCGGCGTGGCTGGGGTGGCCTACATGCTCTACCACGTCTCACAGAGCCCGCTTTTCGCCGGGGCCCGCGAGCGCTACTTGCGCTCCGCCAAGCGCCTCATCGACGCGTGCTCCCGCTCCGAAGAGTGGGGCGAGCCGGACGCCGACACCCGCGCCGCCTTCCTGCTCGGGGGCGCGGGCGTGCACGCGGTGGCCACGCTCGTGTACCACGCCCTGGGCCGCTCTGACTACGTGCAGCCCCTTGGCAAGTTCCGGGCTCTGTGCGCCGTCTGCGCACCGGTCTCCTTCCTGGAGTGTGGCTCCGACGAGCTGTTCGTGGGCCGCGCCGGCTACCTGTGTGCCGCACTGGTGCTCAAGCAGAAACTCGCCCAGGAGGTAAGACGCTGGCTGCCCCGGCCGCCGGAGGGCGCTCCGTGCTGCCCGCACCCCGCGGGGGTCCGGCTTTCCGGGACTCCCAGACGCCCGGAGTACCCCCATCGCTTTTTCATTACTTCTTTGTCTGGAGGTGTGCTTTCTTCAGTCAACTTCTGCTTTATTTCCTGCTTTTGTCTGTCCTTTTCCCCCTTTCTTTGTCCGCACAATCGTTCTTTGGATTACTTGGTTTTTTGCTTTGTTCCCCTTTGTGCAGTGAACTTGGTAGCATCACTTCAGATGCCTCTTTGCCCCGTAGCTTTTCTGGGGCCTTAAAAGCGAGTGTATAAAAATGAGGAGGGGAGAGTTATGTCTTTCCTTTGACCGTGCTAGCAAAAGCGCCCTTGAATGTTGAGTCTAAAAAAAGTAATGGGACTTTAGGACTGATGTGCAAGAAAGTTGCTTCTGGACTCCTGGGCCTGTGACCAAGCTGCCCAGGCATAGGTCTGATGTGTACACTGTGCTGTTTACTATTAAATTCATCCTAGGACTCATAATATATGTGTATCTGATGGGAATATAGTCTTTTTAAATAGCTAAGTATAGACAGCAATAAGGTCACTTTGATCAAAAACGTTTTTCTTCTTCTATTTTAAAATCAGTAGTTAGGTTGACCAAAGCCACAGCATTTCTTAATAAACAGTTTTTCAGGGACTCCTTGAAAGCAATTCAGTTTCACAACTATATATGCAGGCATTTTTTTCTTAAATTGCCTTTGAATATAGCATGTATATGTTAGCAGAAAATGTGCCAGTTCCTGTGGACTTGTGGGAATAAAAACAACCTATAAAGCCTCATAGTAATTAGAACTGAAAGGGGAGGCACATTCATTCATAATCCACTGGAACAACGTTCTGTTCTAGGGAGAAAGCAGCACATTTAACTTGGCTAGATATGGTGAGAAAGGCATTTGGAGAAAAAAAATAAAAGGTCTATGGAGTGACTTAAAAGTATAATTAGCTTAGAAAACCAGTAAGCAAGTAGACTCCATTTTTTTAAAATTTACATCAGGTGAGGTTGATTCAAGTGAAGAGGAAAACATGCTGAAGGATGCACCAAGCTAGCAGGGCAGCCAAGGGCCATGTGACAAAGTTGTCTTGAAATAGTTTGCTCTGCTTCTGAGTCATTGTTGTCTGCTAGCTGTTTCCCAAAGGCCCTTCCAGTTGTAGAAAACCATTTAGAAGGCCACAGAGAGATTTACATATCATTTGCATTACATTTGCATCTGCTTCCCCCAACCTTGCAGTCTGTTGGTAGGCAATTTTTAAACCCCCCCCCCCCAGTTGTTTTCCTTAAGCCTGGTTATTCTTTTGCCCATGCCTTCAAGTCTTTTTTCCATAATAGAATGGCAGAGTAGAAAATCAACCAAAAGACCAGGAGGGCTGTGCACAGAAACTGGTGTTCCAAAACCAGTTGAAAGCCCTGCCCCATAAAAGCATTGAAGACCTTTCTTCTACCCTCCTGCCAAATCGGATCTGTCTTTTTGTGCTAATCAAATTGAGGTTCTCTGGCTGTCCCCAGGAGAAGGAACAAGAAAACCAGCTCTGAAGATTTTGAAAGAACAGCTTTTAATTTGTTAGATTAGTTGCCTCAGTTTCAGCAATCCAAGAAATTAAGGCTTTGAATGTGTAGGGCAGAGACTGGCACACCTTCCCCTCCCTAACTCCTTGCCAGCAGACAGCTTTTCTCTCAGTAGATGATCCGTGAACCTTGATTAAATTGAATTTCTAACTTGTGTGTCATTTTTCTATAAATAATCTGCCATTGTGTCCCAGTATCTTTTTTTTTCATTCAATGTCATTTACATTCACCTTCCTCTGTCATTTCCCATAGTTATCACCCTAGTTTAGAGCCTTCTCACATTATTTGACACATCTGTGCCACGTAATAAGTGAGGAATGAATCACTCTGGGTTAGTTTTTCCCCCACTAAGCCATTCATCCACCCTTTAAAAAAGCTAGCTTCTTAAAGACACTTCTCATTACGTCATTTTCCTGTTCAGCATCCTTTAGTGGCTCCCTATCTCATAGTTAAACCTGTGACACTGAAAATGGCCGATAAGACCTCACATGATGAAGCCTTTTGCGTACCTACTTTGCTTCTTACTCATGTTTAATAACCAACCACACTGGCCTTGTGTTGTTTTAGGCATTTTCTTGTCTCAAGGTGTTTGGACTCTCTGTTTTCCCTGCCTGGAACACTTCCTCTTGGTATTTTTATAGCTAGCTCCATGACCTTGGATAGGTCTTTACCTCCTTAGTGAGGCATTACCTTCCAGCCTCATTTAAAATTACCCTCTTTCCTGTTTTTTTTTTACTCAGTTTGTTTATTCATGTCTTTACTAATTAGACTATAAATTCCATAGGATGAAGATATTTTTATGTCGTTGTAGCTTCAATATTAACATAGTGCCCAGCACATATGTAGGCACCTAACTTTTCTTTTGTAATGTTGCAAATGTTGTCTGTATACTATGTGGCTTGCTTTGCCAACCTACCTTTAAAATGGTATGTCTTACCAATATTTCCGTTAATTTCTAGAGCTATGTTTAAAGAAAGCGTTTCCTACTTCTGGGTTCTCAGTAAATATCTTTTGGAATAAATGAATTGAATAAATTATAGGTCCTTACAAATTCTTAATTCAAATCAAAATGACTCACTAGATCAGTGCTTTAGAAAACATATTTTGCATAGGATTTACCTGCATATCTTGTCTGCAAAATAAAGAGAAATTGCCATAAATATTATAAATATATAGTAAAATGTTGAAAACATTCTGATTTAGCCTTGGGAGAGGATCTGATATTCTGCATTTCTAACAAGTTCCTAGGTAGGACTGATAGGGTTGATTCATAGATCACAGTTTAGATAATAAGGCAATATGATGCTGTGTGGGTTTGGGTGTCACACCAGCCATAACTGTTAATTCATACTGTAACACTTCATTGTATGAAGCTTGATGTATTGATTTATGGGGCTGTAGATTAGAATGCTCATTACAATATCATACCCCTTTCATTATAAGGACCCACAAAGGAATTTGTCTCAGGAGGTGGAAACAAATAGTTGCGTTCTTTTTACAATTGATAGAATCAGTTAGTCTTTGAAATATGTCTTGTGGCTGACTGTATTTCTCACTTTCTTATACTAGAAAGCATGAGGCCAGAATTATGGATTACATGCTCTAGAATAAAATGCTGTCTATATTTTCATACATCAACACTTCCTCTGGGCCTATCTAATTTGTTACATTTTTAGGTTGTTCTTCCTTTCATTTAAGTTTTTGAAGTTTCCATTTATGTTCATATAATTGATAAATGTTTAAAACGTGCTCTCTCTCTCTCTCTTTCTCTCTCTCCACACACTCACACACACACACAAACATAGATACTGAATCATTCAGTGTACTTAACATATTTCCAGTGAATTCAACGGTCCTGAAAAATACTTAAAGAATGGGGATTTGAATTGTGTAAGGCATACAATGGGTTAGTGAAGTCCCAAGAAATCGTGTCATAAATATTTGCCCTCAGTCTGTTTTGCCTTTTACTGGTTGGTAGAAACATGGGGCGGGGGAATGGTAGAGAGATTAAAGGAAATCTAGGGTATTAATGAAACTAATCTTGTCACTTGATGATTTTGTACAAATAGCTTCAAAAGTCTGAGCCTAAACTTCCACTTTTATAATTGGATTAATAGAATTCTTTTAAAAATCAAATAAACTGAGCCTTACAAAACAGTTCTAAATTGAATGTTTCTTCATTTTCTTCATTGAGTATTAATTAGATTTTTCTGCTATACCAAGCACTGTGCTAGATGCTGAGATTTAACAGTGAGCAGAACAACAAACCGAATTGATTGTAAGAAATCTGAAGGAAGTAAACAGGAACTAAAGTGGGGGAGGGGAGAGGTGAGAGAAGGCAGAGCTACTGTTTGGGTAGAAAAGCTCCTTTGTGAAGGCATGTCATGTCTCACAACTGGAGCATGAGAATTAAGAGGCTGCCCTAGCAGCAGCCATTCTGGCAGAGGGGGCAGCAAGGACCAAACCATGCAGGCTTAGAGGTCTCAAATAAATGAGTAGAAGATAAGGAAGTTCAAAGGCAAGGAAGGTTCCCAGTTGGGAGTAAATTAAAATCAGATCCCTTGGTGCCAAAGAAGTCAAAGTTATGTGACTGAATTTGTTTTGTGTTTAAACAAGAGTATATTGACCTTTTGAAAAAACGTTCCTGATTTTCTGAATATTGAGTTGATTGTCAATATTAAGAATGATAATGGGATAGGTGATGTGGGAGGTGATGTATGCTGTGAATATGTTTTATTGCTATTGGTTAATAAAGAAGTTGCTTTTGGGCAATGGCTTAACAGAGAAAAGCCATGCTGAAAGAGATATATAGAGAGAGTAGTCGGAGTCAGTGAGAAGCCATGTAGCCACTTGCAGGAGACAGACACACTGAATCTTGCCGGTAAACCACAGTCACATTATGATACACAGATTAATAGAAATGGATTAATTTCAGGATATAAGACTTAGCTGGGCGGTGGTGGTGCACGCTTTTAATCCCAGCACTCGGGAGGCAGAGACAGGTGGATCTCTGTGAGTTCTAGACCAGCCTGGTCTACAAGAGCTAGTTCCAGGACAGGCTCCAAAGCTACAGAGAAACCCTGTCTCGAAAACCAAAAAAAAAAAAAAAAAAAGATATAAGACTTAGCCAGAAATAAGCTTAAGCTATTGGCCAAACAATTTGCAAATAATATAGTCTCTGATTATTTCGTGTTCTGGGCAGCCAGGAATGAACAAGCAGCCTTCCCCAACATATAGGGATGCAGTTTTTGGTGGAAGTGTGTTTGATTAGGTTGTGAGAAGCCCTGAGTTTGATCTCTAGTGCACACACACACACACACACACACACACACAAAACGCCTACAAGAAGTGTTTATGTAACTCTTTTAAAATCCTCTTTGCAGCAAGGTCTCCTTTGTCAGTTTATCAAAACTTTCAGGACTTCTCAGGATAACATCTATGAATGTATAAATTAAAACATAGAATTACAAAAAGAAACCCATTGTAGTCAATTCAAAGACTAAAACATTAAAAAATGTGATGCAGTACCATGAGTGCTTTTTGATTAAGACATTAGGATTTTACAGTGAATCTTGTGATTATGGTAACATTTGAAACAGTGATACTTTGAGATTTCTTCAACAACTCCAGTATGATACATATAAATCCATGACTTCTGTAGGTAGTTGTAGTCTGCATTTTTTAAAATTTAATTGATGTTTTTGAGATGAACCTGGAAGGCCTGGAGTTTATGTGTACCATGCTGACCTTGAATTCACAGAGATCTCCCTGGTTCTGTTTCAAGTGTTGAGATTAAAGGCATATTCTCCCATACTTGGCCCAACATTTTTTGGGGGCGGTTACTTTTAGGCTGCTTTTACTGGCTTTTAACTCACTGTGTAATCAATCTATGCTGGCTTGAAACTCATAGCAGGCTTCCGGCCTCACCCTCCCTGGTGCTGACATTACAGGCATAAGCCATTGTGCCTAGCTTATATTTGTACTAAAAGGAAATGCTCAGTTGTTTACATGAATTAGCAAACAGATTTTTTTTTTCATTTTTGCAATCAAAGGGAACTGATTTGAAAGTTGCTGTGATATACTAGATAAAATGCCTGTTTTATTGCTTGGCACATAGTAGCTGTTTAATAAAAGTAACGTAGCCCTTTCTGTTTCTACTAACATATAATTCAAGGCAATTCCAAATATCAGGTGGAAAATCATACTCAGTACAATATTTGATCTTCCTACTGTGATTTAGAAATTTTAAAGGTGTTAATTGGATCTTCAGCATAAGGTAACTTCTAGTGAACATCTAGGGTTTGATGAAGAGGCAGAGACCTAAGGATCACTATTTTGAGGCCAGCTTGGACTTTTGAAATCTTCAAACCCACCCCTAATAACATACTTCCTCCAACATGGTCACACCTCCTAATCTTTCATAAAGAGTTATACTACCTAGGGACCAAATATTCAAACATATAGGGTTGACATCTTCATTCACACCACCATATTGGGATGCTTTCTTTTATCTGAAAATCACAGAATAGTTAAGGAAATATGATTAAATCCAGATGTAGTGGTATAGACTCATAGTTCCAGCACACAGGAAGCTGAAACAGGAGAATCACTTGAGCTCAGGAATTGGAGGCCAGCTTATGTAGCATAGTGAGATTTCTGCCTCAAAAAGGAGGGAAAACCATATACATACAAGAAACCTTATACTGACTAATCAGGTTGTATTTATGTATTTATTTATATATGTAACTACCAACTAAGGGAACTGTGATTGGAATGAGGAAAACATTCATTATACCATTTAACAAAAGTATAGAGCTAAGCCATTCATAGGTTGATTAACCAAAGAGACTTAAGAAACCCACACCAGCATTTCGTAGCATATTTTCACTTGTTTTCCTATGTGAGCTATGTCTTTCTTGTATAGTCAAGATGGCCGTTGCTATTCCAAGCATCATGCTCTTGTATAAGGAGAGAGGGGGAAGTCTGTGGTTTTTCCTGGCATCTATTTTTTTTTAAATCATGTAGAATGTTCTATACTAGAAGACTTTCCATTCTGACTCATTGCCTATCACTTGGTCCCTGGCCAGTTCTAGTTTTTAGGGAAGACTGAGAGTACTAATTCTCTTTCATTTCTAACCTTTAAAATTGGGCACAGGTTCTGACAAGAAAGGATAGAGAATGCAATGGCTGTTGGGAGGTTACCAAGCTGTCTGCCCTTTGGCTTCTCTTGACATGATCTGTCTGTGACTTATCACCTTTATTCGCTCAGTTTTCCTGTTGTTGGAGTTTCCCTTCCCTTTCCAGGTTATCTCTATGCCCCATGGCAAATGGAGAGTGTCTTAATTTTGCTGTTGGCTGGCTATTAATCAAACAAAAGCTATGATATTAACTTAATTAAAATGTATGCTAGTAAATGTTAGAAATATATGTATATATTTTTGTTTTGAGACAGAGTTTCTCTGTAGCTTTGGAACCTGTCCTGGAACTAGCTCTGTAGACCAGGCTGGCCTCGAACTCACAGAGATCCGCCTACCTCTGCCTCCCAAGTGCTGGGATTAAAGGCGTGCACCACCACCGCCTGGCTTAGAGATATATTTTATAGTAGAAACTGTTTACATTCCCTATTTTTCTTTTTTGGGTTACATGTAAAGGTTTATTTTTTTAATTGAAAATAGATTCTTTTCTTATACAGTACATTCCTACCACTGTTTCCCCTTCCTCCACACCTCCCAGCTCCCCCCATATCCCCTCACCCCTAGATCTGCACCTCCTCCATTTCCCTTCAGAAAAGAGCAGGCTTCCAAGAGACAACAACCAAACACATACACATGTACACACACACACACACACACACACACACACCATGATACAGTAAGACAAGGCAAAAGCCCTCATATTGAATCCAAAAGCAAGAGATTGGATAGCCAAGTTTTAGTTCAGAGACCTAGGGTAGAACCAAATACAAGTGGCCCAAAAAAAAAATCAATGTGATGATTCTTAATGATATTCTGCTATACTTATACATCATTGCTTTGTTCAGTCATCATCAGAGAAGCTTACTCCAGCAGAAGATGGGAGTGGGTGCAGAGACCCACAGCCAAACATTATGAAGAGAGAGCACCTAAATTGGAAGTTTACATAGGGCCCTTATTTTTCTTAATAATCATTATTGTTACATGCATATGGCAAGCTAAATCAGGCAATATAAAATGAGCTTTGTATGGACTATTATGTTAAATTTCCTTTTTTACAAGTGTATTTCATAAGTGTGTTTTCTTCACTTACACAGATAATCATATTTTTAAGATTTATTTTATCTCCAATTGTGTGTATGCACATGTGCATGCATGCATACACACATGTATGTAGGCACTATAGGAGAATTTAGGGGTCAGATCCTCCTTGAACTGGAGTTACAGGCAGTTGTGAGTTGCTTTGATTTTGTTGCTGGAAATGCAACTCAGGTCCTCAGCAAAAGCAATCTCTACTTTAAGCCATCTCTTCATTCCAAACAAATGATCATATTATATATGTACTTTATAGCTTGCTTTTTTGTGTAATATACTTCAGGAATCTTTGCCAATCTTATTTGGAGAAATATCTCTTTATTTTGGTTCTAAGTGACTATAATATGACTTAACCTTATTGATGAACACTAACATTTTCTAGTTTCTTTTTTCTTTTTTTATATCAATAATAATGCTAAAAATAATGCACATGTGTATATATATAATATATATAAATAGTGTATATATTCATCTTTCTATATATTTGTTATCTACTGTAAATGGAGACTGCTTGTTTGTTTCCCAACTGCCCAGACCCAAATAATCCCACAGGAACTATATTAACTACAACACAGTTTGACCGATGACTCAGGTATATTTCTAGCTAGCTCTTACATCTTAATCCATTTCTATTAATCTGTGTATCACCATGAGGCTGTGGCCTACTGGTAAGGTTCTGGTGTCTTTCTCCTTCAGCAGCTACATGGCATCTTCTTGACTCCACCTACTTTCTATATCTTTGTTCAAATTTCCCACCTGGCTTTACCCTGCTAAGCCATTGGCTGAAATAGCTTTATTCATTGGCCAATAAAAGCAACACATACAGAAAGACATCACACATCAATCTACCTTTACAAGTGTGCATGTAGTAAACAATTTTTAAGACTGAGTCAAAGTTTACACATATGTTTTTTATTTGCTGGAGATGATCAGATTATTTTTTAAAAAGCTATGTCTAAAGGAGGCTGAGGTAGGAGGATTGCTGCAAGTTGGAAGCCAGTTGGGGTTACATAGTGAGTTCCAAACCACCTCGATCTTCATTGTAAGATTCTCTCTTAAAATACAAACCAAACAACAACAAAACCTTACCATCAATTTCCATTCCCACCATCAGAGTTTGGCGTTACCTTTGTTCTCACATTCTTTTCAATAGAGGATTTTATAAAATTCTATGGTCATCTAACTGATAAGCATAAAATGAAGATGGGCATGTCTACAGTAGAAAAGGAGTCCTCTTACTGTTCATGTCGATTCTTACCCAATAATATATAGGTAAAGTATTTCACTCAGTCTTTGGATATGAGAAATCAACCTTTTTAAAAGCAGGCATGTATTGCACACTGCCTGTATAAAGCGCCACCACTGCCCAGTGGTTTTGTTATTAAAGGGCCTAATTAACCACATTCTAGAAATTTTGAATTATTTAATGATAACACAAGAAGAGGCTCTATTATAACATCCCAGATAAAGTAGATGTCTGCTCAATACCATTTCCCATTTTAGAATAGTACAATTAATTTTACCTGCGTATTGCTTCTCCCTGAAATTGAAGGTGGTTAAACATTTTCCTTTTAGTTTTAAAAAATTTTCTGATGTACTTATCTAACAGACATGATAAAGTCAAAATATTAAACAAAATAACCCATTTAGGTTTAGATATAATTTATAGCTTTTCATTCATTTATATATATTCCACTAAAGCTCAAATGTATTCTTTACATTATAATTACTTGCTTGAAATATCTTGGTTAATTTTGTTTTGTTACTGAATAAATTAGGAAATTAAACACAGTAAAATCTTTGTTAGTATACTAAACTTTAAATGTGTGGAGTTTTTCCAATAACAAATTACCATTATGCTATAAGAAGATGGGTTTCGTGATTGAATTTATTAATCTCTATATATGAAAATGATATATAAATTATGAATTTCTTATTAACTTGTTGACTAATTTTACTTACATTGGTTAATATATTGACTGGTGTTGATCATGTGACTGACTGATACACAATACACATCCAAGTAGAAGGGACTTTTTTGTATCTTCCATAGAGTAGAAACAATCCCTTAATTAAACTGAACCTACAGTCTCTAATATGTGATATGTCCAGTTGCTTTTAAACATGATTCAGTTTCAGAAACTGATCTCTGACCTACATTTTTAAATTATGTACCTAATTCTTTGGCTATATGGTTTGTTCCAGAAAAATAAACAAAAAAATGTGTGTGTGTGTGTGTCTGTGTTTGTGTCTAGGTCTGTGTGTACTGCTACTACTAACAGACCACTTATACTTAGGGTGCTAGACACTTGGGCAAACTTATCTTTAATGAAATCACAGCATTGAATCCATTTGTTTTGTGTAAGATCAGACTTCTTTATGAATAGCTTTAACTATTCTACAACTTCAGCAATGAGTGACTTTGACATGTTGAAGTGTGAGTATTGTTATCTGAGTCATAAAGAAACTGTCTCCAGGTGACAGATAAAACCTTAACAGACTTCACTGGTGAGCACATCATCTAAATGAGAGGTGACAACGCAAATATTGGCCATAGCATTAATGTGCAGTTAGATGTTACTGTGTCCATCTTCTGGTTGGTAGCTTTGCATGGAATAGATTCCAGTGCTCAGTGGTGTGTTGAAATCTGGTGCCCATGGCAACAAAAGCATCTCTGGTCTCAAAGCAAGCACTGTGGGGACCAACTGAGTCTCCACTCATACAATGACTTCAGGAAGGAGCCACTTTCATAGCAGATTTTCCAGGTATCTAAGCTCAAAGAGACCCAAAACACAATAAGAAAAAATATATCCTCAACATACAAATTTGCTTTTCTGTTTAAAAAATTTGCTTTCGTTATTTTGAGATAGAATTAAAACATAGCTCTTGCTGGTGTTGAACTGTGTTGGCTCAGGCTGTCCTCAAAGTCACAATTCTCCTGCTTCACCTTCCCAAGGGCTGTGATTACAAGTCTGTATCATCACTCCTGATACATATTTTCTTTTTCTTTCTTTCTTTTTTTGCTTTTAAAACCCTTTTCTAATTTGCCTATGAGGCAAAATGAATTACACATATGTTACAAATTGTATCTGTTGGAATAGGTTGGGGTCTCAGCGGAATAGGTTGGGGTATCAGCAAAGGTGTTTTAATGTAGTAGTTCAAAACAGAACCTTCAGATTCACCACTAGCTTGAGATTGAATCCTGGCTCCAGCACAGCCGTTTGTTGACTTTAGGTAAGCTACTTAGCATTTTTGAGGCTTAATTTTCT
This sequence comes from Dicrostonyx torquatus, assembly GCA_028555095.1. Lineage (NCBI taxonomy): Eukaryota > Metazoa > Chordata > Mammalia > Rodentia > Cricetidae > Dicrostonyx > Dicrostonyx torquatus. The sequence continues at coordinate 894,916 of JAQHUG010000466.1, read as the reverse complement.
CATTTGCAAAGTGTAATGCAAACATCACTGACCTCTTAGGGTGCTGAGATAAGCCATGGAGGCTATGCTCATAATGTGTTTAGCAGAGGATCCTCTAGGTATAGAGGGGGCTTGTGTCAGTCATTCTTTTATTTTTATTTTGAATATTATCCCTAATGTGAAATGGAACTCTGTTGTCCACATAGTACAGGGATGTGTTTTTGGACTTCTGGCAGTCTGTCTGCTATTCCCTGAGGCGGTTGTAGCTGCTGTGTCCTGAATGGCAACAGTAGAGCTCTGAGGTTTTCCCACAGAGACTGCAAAGGGCTAGAAGGAAATAGCCTGTGCTCTGCCACACAGGAGATTAAACTGAGCTGCTCAGACAGATTAGGTGGCAAAGTAAATTGAGTGCCTGAAATATGAACCTACATGAGTTCCCCTTTTCTCTGGGGGAAAAGAATCTTCCTTTCTGTTGGAATGAAAACGCTAGGTTCCTTACAAACTTAATCCAGGGACTTGATTTGTTATGTCCCTAGAGGACTTGAAGCTACTGTCAAATGCTAAGAAAATGATGTTGAAATGTTGATTTCTTGTTCTATCCACACCCAACTTTTTTTCCATCTGAAGCTCATTTGTTTACATGGCATTAACTCAAAATTTCAGAGGAATTTTGTTAGTCATAATTTGTTGAAGTTACAACTTCAAATAACTTTTCCTTAGCAAGTGATCCAGATGTTATATTAGGTTGCCTGTTTTGGAAAAGGATGAATACAGTTAATGATTCTTTCAAGGTGTTTATTCAGATTTTAGAGATTGAAGTAAATTGTTTTTGTATTAATCCACTTTCTGTTTGTGTCAGAAAACCATAGTGCAGTTCATCGCAGATTTTACAGACTAAATCTACATTTCATTCTTCAGTTCCTAGCTCCTATGTATAGTCATTAATAATAATGCTTTTAGTACTAACAACTACTCTGCTCTAATGATTCGTAATTGTGACTTTCCATTATCCATAATCAATGAGGTCCTGTATGTATTCATGAGTTCTACTTCTGACCTTCAGTATTACTCCAAGTAAGTCCAGGTCTTGACTTTAATATTTGTGTTGATCTGTTATATGTTTTTCCTCGGAATCCAGTGCTTCTCAAAGTTGAGCATTCAGCAGAATCCCTGCAGGGTTTGTGAAACACACATGACTGGCTCTCTCCCTAACGTTTTGACATAGTAGGTATAAAACTGGGCCTGAGATTATTTGTACATATATGTTCCTGTTTCTGCTACTAGTTTGGAAAATACATTTTGAGAACATCATTAGCCTAAACTTGTGCAAACATCACTGAAATGTTGGAACTAGATGGAGTCATGTGATAGTTGCGCCATAAATTTCTTATAACCACCAGAAAATAAGTAAAAAACTCGGACTTACTATATGCTAGTCACTATGATAAATGTAACACTTCTATTACAAGTAGAAAGTAGGTCATAAAAATCACAGGGTAACATGCAAATACTCATGCTGAATTAATTGCAAGGACTTCATGACACACAAACATTTATACAACTTAGCTTTTTCTTTCAAAGCAACTCCTAGCTCACTGGTAGCAATTTTGTGAGTCGAGCAGCAAGTTAAAAGAGTATGACATTCAGACTCAAGAAAAAAATAAAAGCCACAGATACTGACATTCGGAGGAATACTCTATCCTGGTGTAATTAAGTATAGTTACACTGCCTGGTCACCCAATAGCCACCAACAATCCTTTCCATGCTCCCATTTCCCTTTGAGGTTTTAACATTGAAACTGAAAAAGCAATTGTCTATTAAAAGACATTTGATCTCAAAAGCAGTTATCTTAACAAAGAAAACCAATAAGGAAACTGAAAACTTGGAGGAAACATGTAGTATTAGGAAGTTTGAGCCTCCAGTGTCCCCCAGAGGCTTGCTTTAAAAGGCTTTGTCCTCAGCTGGTGCTATTGGAAGGTGGCAGAACCTTTCAGGGGATTTGGCTGTTTGTCGGGGGAAGGGATGTCCCTCAATGAAATTGTGGGAGCCAACCTCTTTCCCTTTTTTGGATCTGACGAGAGGTCTTCATTTATTACATGATTCTAACACGATGTGCCGCTCCACAACTGGCCCCAAAGCACCAGGCCACCAACTGTGGATGAAACCTTTGAAAGAGAGTCATTTTTTGATATTGCTACAGTAACAGCAAGCTCACTAACATTGAGCATAAGAAAACAATGTCCAACACTCTCCAAATGTGCAAATTGATATTGTCAGAGGGGGAAGTGAGCACATGAAGAGGATGAAGCAGGATATTATTGAGAAGGGCAATCATAACAGAAAAGAACTCTGAGAAGTTCACAATATGTTAGCAGTAAAAACACTTCTGTTGAAGGATTAGACTATTGTTGAATAAATATCACTAAAAGTTCAGCCAAAAGACAATAAGACTGATAAAATGAGAGAAGATTTTGCCAGCTTTGATGGGAGAACCATCACACAGCCCCTTCCCTAGATGAAGAGCAATCAATGGCTGCTGAAAGGAGAGCTCCTTTTCTCCAGGGATGAGACCCTGATAGGTTATTAAAACCCCAGTGGTCAGCCCTAAACTTAGTACATAAAAGCAAAACTAAATGGACTCGGTAGGTTGTATACATACATGTATGTATATGTGTAATAATAATTTAAAAAGAAGAGGTCATGAATTTAAGAAGGAGTGGGTTCATGGGGAAGTGAGATGAGGGAAAAGGAGGGATGGCAATGATGTAAAGACAGTACTCATGTATGGAATTTCAAAAGTTAAAAAGAGCAATTAATTAGAGGAATACTAACCTCTCTCTACTAGTCATTCCTAATGAAAAGAAAATGAAGTAAACAGGAAAATGATGAAAAATGAAATAGAGTGCAAAACATGGGTGGCTACAGTCAAATAGCTCACCACAAAGCTGAATGGAAGGAAATTTTTAAAAGCTTTGAAAAAGAAAACCAGAATTGGTTTCGTACAAGAGTTAATTAACACTGTACTTTTCATAGCATCTGAGGAAGCTAGATGAGGAGCAAGAACTCCAAAATTTGAAAAGAAAAACTAATTCTCAGTTAGAATTTTATAACAGCCTTTGCTATCTGTTAAGTATAAAAGTAGCAAAATACTCTGATGCTACAGATCTCCAAGCTTAAGGTTTTTGGGGCACCCAAAATAAGGGAATGAGCCAAGCAACAGAAAAGTGTGGGGATCTCAAAACCTGGGGTGACAAAACAGATGTGGTAACAGGAACCTATGAGAACAGTGCTAAAGGGCATTTTGGATGATAGCTGAGTATAAATGCCAAAAGGGGAGATGGAGGAGAGAGGAAAAGATAATCATCACACGTGCTATTTAGGGAAGGTGAGGAAGTAGGATGGAAGTATTATAAGACAGCTAATTAGTCACATCAAATTCTTGAATAATTAATATATAAGAAAAAATAGATAAGAATTTCATTTTAATATATGGAGGTAAGCCATTAGAAAAAACATGGTTTATAAAAGTGTTCTAGATTTTTACCTCCAATGAATTGGAATATGACGGGGGAGCGGTAGAACAAGGAGAAACTGTTCTTATTTTGGAAACCTGTTGACTGTTTAGATTAGCTATGTGTAATTTTTTTTGAAAAATATCAGGAACATATTTCTTCACTGGCCTCACCTATATGGTGGGCTAAAATATTCTACAATGTGTTCTGTCCTTCACATTTACCCTATTAACACTAAGAAATTTTAATTGTTATGTATTACTAAGCTATCCAGCATAGTGTTAAGGGATACATATAGTTAAAGGTTGCTATCATTAATCAAATTAGCTGATTCACTGTGTTAATATGATTACCATTATTTTATTTAAAATTTTTATTAGTTTTCAGACAGTGTATTTGGATTATGTCCCTCACTAAGTCCCTCCAGATCCTCACTTCCTCCCAACCCACTCAATCCACTCTTTTTTTGTGGCAAGAGCGGTTAAACTGTCACCTAGTATAGATCTCAGAAAACAGTATAATTTTATTACCTGTAGGTCTGTATCATGTACAGTAAGGAGCTCTCTAGGCTTCTTCAGCCTGCACATCTGTTGCTTTGTTTTTGCTGATAATGAACCAATATTCCTGGAGTACTTACATTAAATAATGCTGCCATTTATAGAAGAATGTTGCCACCCCACATTTAATATCAGAAATATGGTTGCTATAACTCTTGCATTCTTAGAAGTCACACTCAATTAAGATTTAATTAAAATGATGACATTTCAATATTTTGAACTGCTTTGAACTAAGAGCCCCGTGTGAATTTAACACTGTATATTTTAACTTAAGGCTGTGTCTTAGTGAGATACTGTGTAAAATCATAAAAATAAGTTTATTAAACTTTTACATGGGGGTGACAAAGTTTTAGTTAAAATAATTAAAAATGAAGGCATAGATGATTAGGATACAAGAGTGGTTGAAACATTTATGCAATACAAAATGAGACAAAATTTTCTCATATCCATGACTCAGATTCTTCAAGATCTAAAGTGCTTCCAAGCCATTCTACTGGTAGTATCTAATAATTATATAAAGCAATGTATTGCCACCTACCTTTTACTACTTAAGATATCCTATTTAATTCTCATGAAATCTCAAGTTACAAATCACTTCTCCCATTTTCAGACTAGAAAATAGGAAACATTTGAAAGCTTAAATAACTTTTTCAGGATATATGGTAAGAAATAGGATAGTTATAGCACTATTGCCTAAATTGAATGCTTTTTAAACATATTTTTCTCCAATTTAATATATATATATATATAAAATAAATTTGATCATATTCACCCCCAGTATGAACTTCTTACCTTCTCCACCTCCCATGAACCCTTTTCTTCTTCCCAATAAGTCCTTCTTCACTAGGATAATTTTGATAGGCACCAACTAGTTGGGAATCTAATTAAAAAGCTGCAAACCAAGATTAACCTCTGAAATGTATAGTCTCCCTTTGATAAGGAATTGAGTCAAGTCTAGAATCCAAATTATTCTCCTAAGTTGTGATCTCTTTACATCATTCATCTAGTTTAACATAAATGCTCAATTTTCCTCTTTCTCGAGTATGTCAATAAATACTGACAAAATGGCAGCTAATTTGTTTTCTCTTTATTGGGAGGCCTCTCAAGGGACCATTTGGAACTTTTAAACCAACCTGAGGATTTAGGACCAAATTAGATGCCTACAGAGTCTCACAGGAAAGTCATTACCAAATAGAACATAGAAAGATATTAGGTGGTGTTAGGATGAGAGAAAAAGCATGATGCCTGCAGAAATAATGGTAAGGGCAAGCAGTAAGCAGGTTTCCAGTGTTACATTTGTTCTCGGATTTTCTTTTTCTTGTGTGTGTGTGTGTGTGTGTGTGTGTGTGTGAATATGTATAAGAATGTGTGTGTTTGTGAGTGAGTGTATATTAGGATTCAATATTTGACGGATACAATTATTGGTTAGTCATGAACATTGTCATATTTTCACTTATAATCAACCTTTCAACAGCCACAGGATGGTAAAATTTTGTTTTTTTCATTATAAAATGGGAAATATACTAGCTTGTAACAGTTCAAAATGATCCACTCATGCCATTCTGTGATAACAAATAGAACTCTGTGATTGCTAACATTAAGGACACTGTGAAAGAATAGAATAATTTTGAACTGCACAGTGCTTTGCATCTTAAAAGCTTTTGTTTTGCGTTTTAAAATCATCCCCATTATATTTATATTCTTGCAGGTGATAAAATCCTGTATATGCTTCTGTACCTTTTTCATTTACTATTTTAAGGCTTGCAATTTTTCTTGACAAACTGAACACTAACAGATAAGCAATTAGAATTGCTTCTCTTTGTTTCTCTAGCACAGTCACTGTTTTCTTAAAAAAGAACAAAGTTTAACTTAATATAGAAAATGGTGGCTTTAATTTTATGTTCAAGTATCATCTCCTTCAACAGTTGTTAAATATGAATCATAAATCACAGATTAAAAATTGATTTATAGTAATTTTCCTTGTACTATGGCAAATAAATGACTATCTAATCATACCCTCCCAGTAGTGAATAACAAACACCTGAACAAATAATTAAACCATGTGTTTGAAAGAAAACTGGACCTTTAGAATATTTCTTGAGCATATGCCGACTGAATATTTCTCTAATTGGTAGCTTGAGATTTTAATTAATGAGATGACAGCCTATGTGGGATAATGGTTGCTTTTTAATGCAGATTGACAAACAGGTGATTCAATATCAGTATGTCCAGAAGTCATATAAAAGGACTCAGTTCTCCTTAGTGCAGATAATTGCCTCAAGGTTCTAACTGACACTGCTGTGTCATGTGGCTTTAAATATTTGGTTTTCAAGCTTTGGGGATCTTATAGTTTACAGCAAGCAAGCCATACATCTGTCCTGACACACCAAATGAAAGCCAAAGGCAAAACAATAGTTTTATTTGCTAATGTTGTTTTATTAAAGAGATTTCAAGCCCATTATACTGTTACAGTTACCTTCAGCTGTCTCCTTGCCACAAACCTAAAGTCACCTGGCAAGAGAGAGCCTCCTCTAAAGAAGTGCCTCAATCAGATTGGTCTGTGGCCATGTCTGTGAGGCATTTTCTTAATTGCTTTTTTATGTAGGAGGTCCCAGCCCACTGTGGGTGTTACTGTCCTTAGGCAGGCGGGTCTGATCTGTATAAGAAAGGTAGATGGCAAGGCAGGAGGAGCAAACCAGTTTATGCTTTTCAAACTCCTGTCTTGAGTGCCTGTCCTGGTTTCCCTCAGTGATGAACTGTAAACTGTAAGTAGAAATATACTCTTTCCTCCCCCAAGTTGCTTTTGGTCACAGCAACAGAAAACTAACTAAAACAGATACCTTTTGAGTAGCCTCATGTTCTGAAGTTCTATCCTTTGGAAATTAATTGGCTCTGAATTGACAAAGACTTCTTCATTGTTGGTGCTTCCAGCCTCAAGATTATATGTTTGGTATACACTTAATTTAATATCCCTTTCTTATGTGTTATGCTTTTTGTATTTGTGAATTTATATCATCAATCATTTCTGCCTCGTCAGACATTGCCTCTCATTTTTAACAGTTACCTTGAGATATCAGTTACATGACATGCAATTCACTCATTAAAATATACAATTTGGTGATTTTAATGTATTTATATTTTTGTATAGTTACCAAGCCAGTCAGTACAGAATGTTCTATCACCTTAAGGGAAAAGGAACATTGACGCTATTATCAGGGTCTTCTTTGGTATCCTTTATCCTCTCATCTGTCCCGAATGTGGTAGATACCACTAATCTAGTTTATTTTCTACTTTGCTGAACATTTTCCACAAAATTATCACCCTTCATGACAGAAAAAGCACTGGTGATATGGCGTTTCTTTTGCTTAAAAAAACAAGGACCTCCCCATCATTTTATTTTTACCCATGTTTTACTTCACGTTGAAAGTTTTGGTACACTAATTCAGACTGTGAAAGCTGAGTCCTAGTACCTTCTGACCAGTAGTTATGTTCAGATCCATTCCAATTTCACGTGTAAAAATGTAAAAAATAAGTACATCTTGGAATTGAGAACATTTTGTAGTGTTGAGGGAAGGTTACTTATGGCTGTATAGGGCAGCGCTATTCAAAGTGTACCTTGATGGCCAGTGCTATTCTGCAAATATGTTATTGATCTACAAAGATGTAAGCACAAAAAAAATGACAGTAAGTATTGAACTTTTGGACAATTAAACTGTAATTTTTGCTATTTGAGTCTAATAATACAAAATTGGAACTGTTGTTTTGTATGTTTCTTTTACTTCACTTTTCTGTAGCAATGATCAATATTTTATTTTAGGAAAATAGCAATCCATGGTGCATTAGAAATAAAATGAACAAAATAAAACTAGTCTTTTACCAATGACAGTTTCTATAATATTGGTCCTCATGCGCCTCAAATTTTGGCATTCCTTGAATCACCTGGAATGCTTAATAAAGCACAGGATACTGGTCTTTACATAGGTCTCGAGGCAGGTAGTGGGAGAATTTGCATTTCTACCAAATTCCCAACTGGTATTCATATTTCTGGTCCAGGGATGCTTTGAAAATCCTTGCCTAAGATCAGTATACTGCTGGCTGCAGAACTTTTGTGGCCAAAGATTTTCAGTCTGGTTTGTTGTATAGAATCTCTTGATGCTCTTTAGGAAGGTTTTCTTCTTCCAGCAGTCATGCTTGTATCTAGTGAAGTTAGACTAACTTCTCCAAACTTTAGAGTGAATATTTCCTTGAAGGCTGTTAGAATTCCACCAACTTTTCGAGTTGACAACCTCAGGAGAGACTACAGAATACATTTGGTCATGTTTGATGAAATGTTCACACTCTTCTTAGGAGTGCAAGATGTATGTTTTGCTTCTCAGATGAATTGGTGCCATGATTGGCTGTAAATAAGCTTCTGATTTTTTTGAAAATGTTTTAGACAGTCTGTTGACAGCACTGTAAAATTTCTGACTGATGAAGTAGCACAAATGCCCAAAGTGGCCCTTTCTTCTTTAAAAGTCACATCACATTAGACTTTGAGATATTTGCATTGTCTCATGGAGGTGACATAGGCACTTTCTTAGTGAACATTTGCATTGCATATCCACAGCATGCTTTTCTGTAATAACTATGATCACATGTCACCCTGAACAATATGCACTACACTTCAAAGCTTTTATAAAGTGACCTTCTGGGGAAATCGTCTTTGGAATTGTCAAAAACATCATTCGCTGGTGCTGCAGGCAGAGTGACTTCCTTTCTTGTCCTGATAACAAATGTGTAAATCTTTGCAGTGTCCAGGGCCACTCTAAATATTGGCTGTTATCTTGCCTTTCAGTGAAGTTGTAGTAACTAGCCTCCTGTGATTCTGGATTTTTTAACCTGTTAGAGGACTTCTCAAACTTCTTGTATCTGACTAGCCTGGGAAACATGCTAGAGTTCCTGTATGGGCTTTGAGATTATGTATTTTTTGTAGGATTCTATTGATGCTCATGTTCCTTAGCCTACGGAACAAAGGTGAAGAAACAAAGTGCTTAAGTAGTTTTGAACTTCTTCTTTCATATGGCAACGCCTCTTGTGAACTAGTAACTGATATACTAGTATAATAGTATACTCTCTACTAGACGTTTATCCTGGTCACCCAGGGTGGTCTTTACCTGCACCCTTATATTCATAGAACAATAATATTTAATTTACTCTACAGAGAGTATTCACCTTAAAAACCATTCCTTTTATGTTTTTATACTTTGGGATCTTTTTACCTCAGTTGTTAAGTTTTCCAAATTGAGGCACTGAGGGTATAACATAAAGACAGAACATATGCATATCATGTGTAAATCCTTGGGAAACAGCCCTTATCAAAAATTTTCAGGTTTATTTCTAGCAGAAAATTCTGTTGCACGGAAAGGTTGTCATAAATGTCATACTGAAGGTAATTCTAAAACATTTTATCAGAGAAAACACCCCATATCTAAGAAAAGACAAAATGAGGTCTTTGTAATGTGCTGCTTAATGATGTCCCCAGCTTTCATTTGTTAACCTTCAGCTAGCTATCAATGGTCAGTGGTGCATGAGATGACTGCTGCTGTGCTAAAATGAGCATTTCATTGTTTGGTTTAGTCTCAAGTGAAACAGGAATAATAAGAAATGTTAATGCACTTATATATGGCCATCATACACACCTCTTCCCAAAGGATATGTTATTGTAACATAGCAGGGATTGTTTTAGACGGTGAAATCTACTCAGATCTGAGGATGAATGCTGGGATCTTTTCTTAGCCAAATGTATCAGTTAACAAGGTTTTTAGCTGAAAAGTGGTAGAAAATCTGAGTTTTAGTGGGCTTGAAATAGGGTGACTTTTGTAATGCATAAATACATCTGAAAGTAGGCAGCTGTTGGCCATTGTTCAATGAGTGACTAGTATCAGTGCCTTTGTCTGTACCGTTATTTGCCCCTCGTGCATTATGATTGCAGAATGTATGCTGAAGCTGCAGATGCCATGCCTGTGTTCAAAGCAAGTAAAAGTAAAAAGGCTCTCAACTTACCAGAAGAGAAAAAGCTGTCCAATAAATCTCTAGCTAATTCTCCTCCATCCTGAGACCACAACTGTCACCTGGCCACACAAAGCTATCAAGAAAAGCTTGCATTGATCTGGATTGCCTTGCAACACATTAGCAAACAAGAAAGAAAATAATAGCTTTCTTTAATTTTTTAAAAATTACATTTATTTATTCTGAGTGTGTGCTGGGGAGGGTCATACTATTGAGTGGACATGGAGGTCAGAGAACAACTCACAAGAGTTATTTCTGTTCTTTAACTGCGTAGGGTCTGGGTATTGAACACAAGTTGTAAAACTTGGTGGCAGTTGCCTGAACCCACTGAGCTATCCCCCTAATCCCCCAAATGACTTGTGAGTTTGCAACTGTGTGTCACACCCAAAGTAACTAGAAGTAGAATTTCTGTTCCTGCTGTGATCCAACTTTATTCTTTTCTTTGCAAAATGTACTTTTCATTACTGGGAATAGCATGTATAGTAGAGAGGTTTGATAGCAGGGAGAAACAAAGGTCAAATAGGCTTTTTTTTGTATAAGTGGCATGCATATGTATACAGATTTCTGAAAGCACAAATTCTATTTGGATTCCAAAGAAAACATAAATGGTCCTCACATCCTAAATACAAATCTGTTTTTAAATTCAGCAGCAGAATTTCCCTGGTAACAATCATGGTTGTCCCCTTATCCTACCATCTTTTTAGAAAGTCAAGTATTAAACAGCTTGTGTTGTCAGCCTAATGAATCCCTAATGATTCTGAAAGAAAACCTTGCATTATTAATTATAATTAGAATGCCTCTTGGGATGCTTCAAGATTCAGCTGTTGATAAAGAGCAATCAATAAGTTTTGTTTTTATAATGAAGCAGCATGGAACATGAAAATCTTGATCATGTATATTTTCTTTTTAAAATTGTTCTTTGAATATTTATTTCTTTTATTCTAGTACTTTTGGTGTATTTTCACTCTAAGTTTTTTGTGGCTTTCTTTGCTTTTTCAACCAATACTACTTACATTTCTATTTGACATTGCCAACTGTTGAGTCTAACTACTTGTGCCCCCACTTTCAACCTTACTAAATAATTTAGTTGTTACTGTGATTTAATTCTTCTTTTGAAATTTTCATTTTTTCTGATAGTGTGTTTTTTCTGTTCTCAATTAAAAACCTAATTTTTACAGTTAAAGTCACATTTCTCACTGTGGCTTTGTAATATTTTGAAGGTGATTGCCTGATTTAATCCTCTCTGTACTTTTTGACTCAGAATTAGCTCATGCATTTTTAGCTGTAGTATAGTCAATGAGAAGGAATGATTTCCATATTGTACATATTCTAGAATTTCTGGAGAAAAATTAGATGAAAGACAAACTAATTTTGTTATACTCATCTCAAGAAAATAGATCCAGCACTTGGGAGGCAAATACAGGCAAATTTCTATGAGTTCCAGGTCAGTCTGGTCTACAAAGCGAGTTCCAGGACAGCCCAAGCTCTTATACCCTTTTTTTTTTGTATAAGTGGCATGCATATGTATACAGATTTCTGAAATGTCTCAAAAAAGCATAAATAAATAAATAAATGTGTTTCAAAATTTCCACATCAACTTTTACAGGGAATAGTGACTGTGAGAGCACACAGTTACAGCTTCTGGGTGTTGTGAACATGGAAATGAAATACTATTCTTTAACTACATATTGCTTCCACTTTTCTGGTTGACATAATAACTGTAAACTTCACTCCCTCTTTTTGTACCTGCACAAGGCTTGGAACTTGGTTGGGTTGATGTTTTGGGTCAAGAGCTCCAGGGGCCAAGGACTGTATTTCATCACATTCACCACTATAATTGATGCCCATTAAATCGATGAATGAATGAAAAATACCTTACTGTAATTCTTAGAATTAAGAGTTGCCTTGTGCCTGCTTTCCTCTGTTCTTAATCAACTTGTATCAGAAGACTTCTTGCAATACTCCTGCAGATCCAGAAATTAAGAACCACACAGCTATGATTTGCCAATTAATACCCAGCTGCTTAAAGTCCTATAAATATTTTCAACTTTTCTTTTTAGGGCACAATAAAGGAGGTGCCTTGTATGTCAGTAAAAGAGGGTGGAAATGAATGTGATATGAAGAAAAGAAAAATGTTGAATTTGATCATCACAAGACACATTCAGGTTTTAACTTTACAATTGCTGCCTAAGAAATAGACAATAAAATGGGTGACTCTCTTATTCTTGGGAGATGAAAATATTATTTCAGCCTTATTAACTGAGGTTGCAATCTTGAGATGATGCCAGCTTCCCTGCTGGGCAACCTGCCGACATTTCACCTAGGCATCAAGTTTCCTGTTCCTCTGTCTGTGACCTTCCTGCTGTTCCCACTTTGCCAAAGGCTTGATCTCCCTCAGCTGTGTGAGAATCTGCCCTTTGTTGTACTTGAGCAGAGAGTGATTCCAACATTTCAATTGCTCTTTTCCCGGTGAGCTGGAGAGACAGAGTGTAAAGCTGTGTGACAGCTGTTGGACTCTCCAGCTGGAAGATAAGCACTTTCCTAAAGTACAGCACCTTTGAAGTCAGTGGCTTCACTCTAGGTTGCTCTCTGTCTTTGAAGTGGTAGTCAGACCTGCTGCTCTCCTTAGAGGTGTAGTGGGATAGTCCACGGTCGGTCATATTAACATGGGACATCCTTTTGTGAGTAATTAGAGAACTTTTTCAAGACACTCGAGCCTGGATTGCATTTGTCAGTTATTTATTGCCATATAACAAAATGTCTCAAGACTTAGTGGGCTATGTGGTGGTGTTACTATTGCTTACAAGTCTGCAAGTCATCTGACAGTGGTTCTGCTCTGTGACAGACTTGGCTAAATTTCCTCATGTATCTATAGTTAGCTTCGAGGTCAGCTAGATCTGGATTGAATGGCCTCCCTTCTATCTTTCAGTTAGCCAGTTTGGAGGTAGACTGATAGGATAGGGATGGCTGACTTCTAGGAGTAGGGATAGAAGCATGAAAGAAAGCACTTCATTGGACCACTTAAGTCATATGGCCAGTCCAGTTTCAAAAGGTAGCAGCTGGACTCTCTCTCTGTATGGGAAGAAACTACAAAGTAAAATGACAAGGCAACGGATTTAGAGAGGGTGGGACATTAGATAGGTTTTCCAGGATGACAGAGTAGGTGATGTAGCAGGCTATGCTTTGTTGGGAATGAATGCTTGGGTGTGTGTTTTCAGAGATGTATAGAAACACATGTCTGATGGAAAAGATGTATAAAAAGGTCCTGAGTAGTCATTCATGATAATATAGTCCCTTTGTAACCATCACCTCTCGTTGGGGCTGTTATGAAGAATACCAACCTGCTTTATCCACTTCACAGGTATAATGAACTATTTACCACTTTCTCAGAACCAGTACCAGGTAGTAAATGTCTATTTCCCCAGAGTGAGACCAGAATGGATGTGGTATAGTGCTTACTAATGCTCATTTGTTATTTATTGTTTGTATTCAAATCCAAAAAATGAATAGTGCTTATTCAGTCCAATTGTTAAGCTATTATGTTGTTTTTAGCACTGTTCTAGCCGTTAAATTAAAATACTATGATTTTAAAAACTGTGAGTAATCCTTCTGCCAGTACAAGTATAAACCACTTAATGACTGCAATCACCAATAGAGTATGTCTTTTGTGTATTCACCTCACACTTGACATTCTCATAGTCACTTTTCTCTCGCTTTTAGTTCAAATTATCCTTTTGATAACCTTCAAGGGTCTAAATGATGATTAATACTTCCTGGTCCTACATGTACATCCTCAACTTCTATTTAGCCTTACCCAGCCCCCATCTGGCTCAAATGGCTCCAGATACATCATCCTTCTTACTGAGCCTTGAGACACAGGTAGGTGCACCCTACCTTAGGGTTATTGCACAAGCTGTTTCCTCTGCCTAGCAAACTTTCTTTTCATATGTTGCATTAATGACCCATCTTCTTTACTTATTTGGTCAGTTAACAAGACCTATACTTACTTCCTTATTTATTATAGCACATAAAACCCTTTCACTCCAATACCCCAAGCTGTCTTTCGTGTCACATAGTGTATATTTTCTTAACACTAATGCAGTCTGGCATGTTACATGATTTACTCAGTTATATAAACCACACATTGTCTGATCCACTCCCTTCATGTGGAATGTCTCTAATACTATCTCTGGATTGATGACTCACCGGAAGAGCTCAGAAAAGCCAGCATGTGGTCATAACTACTGGTATGATACTCTTATATCGAGGAGATAAAAAGCAGAACAAATAAAGGCAAAGAAGTAGAGGGAGTGAAGCCTAAGGGAAACTAGGTACAGGCTTCCCAGAGTCTTCTCCCAGTGATGTAAAAATATGTACTTAATTCGGCCGGGAATGACTAGTGACAACACCAGGGAAGCTCACTGGGCACTCAGTGCCTGAAGATCTTATTAAAGGCTGTTTAAGTAAAGACCCTCTTCCCACCATGTACTAAAATTCCAGATTCCCCAAATGAAAACAAGTGTTGAACATATGCCACATTGTTTATGCAAACAGCTGAGGCTCAGGGAGACTTTCTTACCAGTCCTTGGAATGGTTAGCCCCCACATGCAGGTTTTCAAATTCCAATCAAAGGCCAACTTTCTAAGCAGGCTTTTTAAAGAAAAATAGCTGCTAGGATTACTGTATTAACCATTTTATCTGCACCATGCAAAGGTATAAACTTTTTGAGCACAGAGATCTATTTTTTATTCCAGGGTATATCCCTGAGAACCGTGCCTAGTGTGTAATGGGTGATGGCTGTGTGCTGACTGGGGAAATGAATGAAATGAAGCCTTTAGTAAATTCTCTGAGGTAGAAATACCATACAAAGGATGAAAGAGTCCCTAACTTACTCCCACAGGGAACTGGAATTGTCAGAAGTCTCATCTTACACCCAGGCAATTCCCTGTCTAGGGAGCCTAATACCAGCCAGTCTCCACACTGGAATCGGATTTTCTGATGCTTTCACATGGAAGCATAGCTTTTCAACAGATTTTCAAATGCTTATGGTGGAGTTGCTTAGCAGATGAACTGGAAAAGTCTCTGCAAGAATTCATTTGTGCAGGAACAATAGGATGAGAGTAACCTAGTTATCTCTTTCCTGAGGCACTAAATCTCTTGCTATGTTTTTGCCTCTCTTTGCCACATTTTTGTTTTGCCATAATTAGTGCCTGGAAGAGAGTAAAGTGTTGTATTATCTTTAAACATCTCTTAGATAGTTGGGACTAAGAGTGCCCTAGGTGTTCTATGACTTTTCCTGGGGCTGGTTGTGGCATTCATGCCAACAATGTCTTTTTTTAATGTTTGTTTTTATAGGCAAAGTGCCATGCCAAGAATTTCCCTTCCATATAAAGTACATTTCCTTCTTTTTTCTCTGAGTGCTAATCCTGGGCCATTTTTCATTGTGACAATGTAAGCTCTTCAGTTTACCTATTATCCATGTGTTTTTAGGTTAAAAGCTCATTTTTCATTTCCTGAACTTGCTCAGTAATAGAAAGATTGAGCTAATATCAAAGTTACTTGTGTCAGATTTTAGCCCATCTGAAAAGTCTGTTTCACCATAAATTTGCTTGTCACATTCTGAAGTTTTAATGGATGGGATGAGTCATTTGTTTAAATTCGACAAAGAGCATCCTATCCAGGCTTTGTGTTTCTGCTTAAGATTGGTCACAGCTCAAAAACTACTCAGTTGAATTCATCAGCAGAAGAAAAAATGAGTGGCTTCTAAAATGAGTGCCATACTATCATGTTAAAATATAAATAATTAAAATTAAGCTTTAATATCATTACAATAATATATTGAAATATTAATGCAAATATAATATGTTACATTTAAATCTTAGTAACAATTCTAATGTTGAATTATTTTTGTTCAGGGAGAATATTATTTATAGATTGAAGGGTAACTATGAATCTTTTGGGGGTTATTGAAAAATAATTTCACTATAAGAATCCTCAATATGAAGATGAATTAAGGATTCTGGTTGTGATATGGTGAATTATAGAAGAGAAACTGTCAAAGAGCATTCATTACACAAATATTGGCTTTGAGAGAAATGTTTTAAATGCAGATGTTTTAATGAGCTTGGTTTAGCGTTTCCGGAAACATTAAATAAAAAGCTTATATGGAAAAAAAACAGTGGAGATGAGCTAGGTTTAGTGATTCAGACCTGTAATACCAGCATTTGGAAGGTGGGAGCAGGAGGTTCAGGATTTCAAGGCCAGCCTGAGGTACATAGTGAAAGCCAGATTGAGCTATAAAAGACCTTACGTAAAAAATATCCTCCAAATGGAATAACACATCAAAGTATTATCAGTTAGACCTCTTTATTATGGTGATTTTTCAAAGAGGTGTTTGAAATTGATACAGTAAACTAATAGGAGAACATAGAAGTAAACTCCAGGTGTTTTGCATTTTAGATCACCTACTCTGGTCCATTTTTACATTCTAATGCTCATCTCCACTTTCCAGCAGGCATCCAAGTCACCCAAAGGACTTCTTAATACAGACTCTAATACTAGAGTTTCTGTTTCCAAATGTCTAGGATAAAGCCAGAGAATGTGCATTTCTGTAAATTTCCCAAATGATAGGCTGATGGTGTTTAGTCAGAGAACATACTAGGAACCATTAGTTTAGAAGAATGTAGAGAGGACAACAAGGAGACAGAATTGGCTGTGGAATTTCTTATAGGTTAAGAGAAAATGGTGGGTGGGTGGATGGATAGATGGCATGGAGCAAGTCCTGGACACCTTAGTACTCAGAATGGGAGTCTGTTGGTACATTTGGTTTGCTTAACTCTACCACTAGAGTGGTTGCCTTACAAATTTCATTGTTAGATTTATTTATTTTATGTGTGAAAATATTGTGTCTGAATGTGTGTGTATGTGTACTACATATATACACAAGGCCCACAGAGGTCAGAAGAGGGCACCAGATCCTCTAGAAATAAGCTTATGGGCAGTTGTGAGTCACCATGTGGGTGCTGGAGATCAAGCCCAGGTCCACTGGAAACAACTGTTCTAAACCACTGAGCTTCAAAACTACTTAAATGTTTCTAGGTCATGCTCCATCAAGGAAATCATTGAGTAAAGAAGATTTTTGGCAAATTCATGTCAATTAGAATCAAATCAATAGCTAAGAAATTCTTTGTGTGTTGTAATTGGGGGGTGGCTGTGTCCTGCCACCGAGAAGTGGGGCCGCCGGCCTGCTCAGCTGCCGGTTGCTTGTACCCGAAATAACCACATGAGAACTGTATTCATTTAAACTCTGCCTGGCCACTTTTTGACTGCGGCAGGCCCTTGGAGAGGGCTTCTGATCCAGCCATCCGAACCGGAGGGTAAGTGGGTCCCAGCCCAGCCACCTAGGTGTCTGGTCCCAGAGGGGACTAAGGACACCCGCCCATCCCCCAAACCTTCGGGCCATCAAGAGAGCTTCCCCACCTATTGGCTTTTCTGCTTACCACACCCAAGCTTACATCCAAGGATCAATTCCCATTGGTGGTGGGGCCCTCACCCTCCCAGGCTGAGACCTTGAGGGAAAAGGGGGCAGGTACAAAGCCACAGGGCTTTGTGGAGCAGAGAAGCCCACCCTTTTGTCTGTGACAGGCCCTTTTAGAGGGTT
Source organism: Dicrostonyx torquatus (assembly GCA_028555095.1). Classification (NCBI taxonomy): domain Eukaryota; kingdom Metazoa; phylum Chordata; class Mammalia; order Rodentia; family Cricetidae; genus Dicrostonyx; species Dicrostonyx torquatus. The sequence goes on along the minus strand of JAQHUG010000466.1, from coordinate 877,160 downwards.
TTTGACCCAGACACATCTGGATTTGAGGAGCTCAGCAGGTTCTTGGGCCAGTGAAGGCCCCTGATCCAGATCCATCTAAACCGAGTACCAGTTGATCCAATAGGAGGGGAAATGATGGGCAGGTGCCAAGCTAGGAGTTCCTCCAACAACCTGAAAAGCAACATGACAACACCAGAATCCAGCGATTATGCAACAAGAAGACCTGAGCAACCTAATCCAGAAGAAGTAGAAGAAA
>JAQHUG010000466.1:843534-870538 GCA_028555095.1 Dicrostonyx torquatus | reverse complement strand
CTCTGCACTTTCTTTCTTCCCTCAACTCTGTTCTGTCTACTCTGCCCACCCAAGGGCTGTGTTCTATCTTATAGGCCAGGCAGTCCTTTATTCAACCAATGAGAGTGACCCAAATACAGAAGAACCCTCCTACACCATATGTGATATAAAGCAATGGGTGATTGTAAATACTTCTTTAGAACCCAAAAGCTTCACCAGGAGGTTTTGAAGTTCTTTTTGCATTTTGAATATTCACATTAACATACAAAAAGGGAACCAAAATGATGACTGAAAAGAAAAGTGGGTGGTTGAGTTGACACAGAAAATTGCACTTAAAATAAGAATGTAATTATCCCAAATTGTATTTGTCAGTAACACTTAACAACTTAGTTGCCAGAAACATGCTTCTAGTTTTCTTGGATGCTGCACAATGAGAAAATTTCCTGATATAATTAAATTTGAAAACCAAATTCTTCCAGTGGAGTATGTAAGTCACACATTGCATATTGCTGCGATTAAAACACCATGCCCAAAATCAACATGGGAACAAAATGTTTTGTTTCATCTTACAATTTATAGTCCATCATCTATGGACATCAGAACAGAAGCTTAAGGCAGAACTTGGAGGGGAGGAAGGAGCTGATGCAAGGTCATGGAACAGGGCTGCTTACTGGCTTCTTCTCCATGGCTTTTTTGCTCAGCCTGATATCTTATAGCACCCAGGGGTGGGTACCCACATTGAGCTGGTCCCTTCCATATCAAACATCAATCAGGAAAATGTTCTACATGCTTGCACATGGGCCAGTCTGGTGAGGGCATTTTCTCAATTGTGGTTTCCTCTTCCCAAAGGACTCTAGCATGTCTCAAGTTGACACAAAACTAGCCAGCACAGGTGAAATAGGATCCAAAGCTAAAATGGCGACAACTATGTTAGAGTTCTTTGATCCTGTGGCAAAATACCGGAAAAAGCAGTTCAATGTCAGAAAGGGTGTCTTTTAGCCCACAGTTTTAGAAAATACCTTTCATAGTTGCCTAACTGTATCACTTCAGGGCCTGTACATGAAGCATTATGGTGATAGGAACAGGTATGTGCTAGAATAAAGAAGGCACCTCATGGGAGCCTGGAAGCACACACACACACACACACACACACACACACACACACACACACATGTATAAAAGCCTGAAATAATATATAACCTTCAAAGGCACCCCCAGAAACCCATTCTTCTAATATATCCTACTTTCTATAGTTTCTGCCACCTCTCAGTAGTGAGAGAAGAGAGTTCAATTAGGAGTCACTCAGTGAATGAATCTATTGGTTAGATCAGAGAAATTGTGATTTAAGCACTCCTTAAAAGTCAATCCGCTGTCAAGCAAACATTATAGATGTAAATCTTTGGGATGGGATGAACACTTCATATCTAAACTATAGCACCATTAATCCCCTCCACCTCTATCCAAGAAACTTTCATCTGCTAAAAGTAGACTCATATTTTTTGTGCTGTTCTTTCTGTGTTTAATTACTGATATTATAATTTAATTACCACATTTATCCTTTTCCTCCCTCCAAACTCTTTCATATACCCCAACACCTCCCTGTTCTCCTTAAAATTTATGGCCATCTTTTTTATTAATTGTTATTTGCATGCATATATGCACACATATGTTTGTATATTTCTAAAATATGACTTATCAGTCCATCTAATATTACCTGAATGTAGGTTTTCAGGGCTGTTTTGCACTAATAAACCAGTTGGCGTGCTACTCTTCCCTGGGAAAGGCCATGTCTCCTGCTCCCGGATTTCCACACTTATTTATAATTCTTTGTGTGAGGTTGAGACCTCTGGGGCTTCTATCCAGTTTTGTGTGCTTATTGGCTAGGCCTGTATTTTCACTTATAATTCATAATTATGAGAGGAGAGAAGAGGAACTAGAGAAAGGAGCAAAAACCGAAGAGATGGATTCTAGGACATGAGAAAACACTGAAGTGTGACATTCTTTTAACAGCTGCAAAGGACAAAGAAATTGCAAAATGGGGAAGGGGTTTGCAGAAATGTTATTGTGAAGTGCTAATGGATTTCTATTATTGTAAATTGAAAGACAAGTAAAAAAGGGAACTCCTTTTTTGATTATCTGTGGCTGTTATGGAGACATTACTCCAAGATTGGACTGTATGGGTTCTTAGAATTATTAAGTTTACATAAAGTACCTAATAATCCATCTCCACTGTAATAAAATTTGTTTTTCAGAGAGAAGCATGGGAATCCATAGAAAATTAAGTTTCTAAGGAAACCAGGATAGATGGGATAAGAGCAACATTATCATTTAGCATATACTTATAGTCACCTGAAAGCACTTGCTATTGGTGACTTAGGAAATTCTCTCCGTTGTTACAGTAGAATTAGGGAGAGAAGTAAAAGGATGGAAATACAGGATAGAACTTGACATTAATACCTTCATAAAATACGAAAATATGCCATGTTTTAAACTTTGATAAAACCTTTGAGGCTGATTTCTTGTCCTTTGGAACCAAGTATATTTGTTATCTACAGCTGTTTTTAAAAACATGACCCCTAAAATAACAACAATCATTTAACTTGCTCAAAAGTTTGCAATGTGGATAGGATTCAACAGGTTGGCTTGCCTCTTCATTGACTCTTTTGAGCCAGGTGAAACAAAAGAACTTGTTAGCATTAACCTGTTACCTTTCCAACCAGCCATGGCTTTCTCTCAGCACATTAAGAAATTCACCAAGTTTAGAACTTTTCCTATATGTAGTAGTTATGTGTCAATGTATATATGTATGTGTGTATGTATGCATGTATACACTCTCACCCCACACTCCCACATTCCTTAATTTTTCTTACCAGAAAGTACATTCTGGAATAAGGACTTGAGAACAGTTTATTTGAAATGTGATTCCAGCATGAACACCGAGGGCGTTTGTGATCATACACAAGGCATTGCTGTGGTAAACTGGGACTTAGCCCCATGGAAATATTCAAAAGATAATGTAGAATGCCCTCCCACATCAATAAATGATCAAGACAATGCCAGCTAGACCTTTCTGCAGGCCAGCCTGATGGCTTATTCTTCAGTTGAGGTTTCCCTTTCCAAGGTGACTCTAGCTTGTATCAAGTTGACAACAGAAACTTACCAAGACAGTCATAAAGTTTCAATATCCCTGCTCTGGATGGAATGGCAGGGAAATAGTTCAGATGGTGTCAAGGCAAGATCAATTGTACCTGTTTTCTCCAGAATGTTTGATAGTACATCTTTGTCAGAGTTCCCTAGATAGTCAAGAATCTCTTCTTGCTTTAAATATCCAATGTCAAAAGTTAAAAATTGGTGTGTTATTCATTCATAACTCTGAATGGTACTGCATTGTTCAGCAGACAGTTACGGAAATGATTATGTGATAATGTGTTATATCATCAGATAGCCAGGTAGATAGTAAAGGTTTATTAATAGCATTACAGGGTCTCCTCCTGATGGTGCTGAGTATATGGGAAGGTTAAGAGGACCACAGCCCTGCATTTGTGAGGCTCACTGTAAAGTTCACCAGACCAAGACATGGTGATAAGATAGTAAAAGCACTAGTAAGGCAGTTTCAGTTTTATCACCAGGATGTTGTAGAGAGTATTGAAGTGCTTGACCCCTGTGTGTTTGAGTCTACTAGACTGTACCTCCTGTGACTGTCTACACTTGTCAGATGGTACTCCTGAATGTTTTTCTGACTTCAGGGGACCTTCTCATTTTCAGTGGATGTGATTGTTCTAATTTATTAGAGGTTGGAAACCAGATATCTTGACTTCCTGAACAATTGTTCTCTCAAAAATGCCTTCTCCATCGAAAATACCATACCCCACTTCTACGCAACCTCAGCCCTCCTCATGCTGCTCCTCTCTGTGGCACTTCTTTACCTGACATAGTACATGCAGTTGTTTCTGTTCTATACTCTGTTTTTTACAGTTCAATATTCTATAGTCTATTTTCTACGCTATAGTGCAAGAGTCAGGAAGGCAGAGGTTTTGTCAATTTAGGTAGCCTGCATCCTACAAGTAGAATACTACCTGTCTCAGGGTAAGCTCCTAAGATTTATGGAATGAGTGATAATAGTAGCAAATAAGAGGTTGGAAAGACTCCATGGGTTCATTCCTATCACCTAATGGTAGCTTGCAACTGTCTGTAACTTCATTCTCAAGGAATCCTGTGCCCTCTTCTGGGCTTTATAGGCACCCAGGACTCATGTGGCACACAGGTGTACATGCAGGCAAAACACTTACATACATACAAATAAAGAAATATTTAAAAAAATAGAAGATAAGTTTCCTTTTTATTGCTGTATAACTTATATGTAGTAAAGCACACATATCTTAATAGTTTAATTCACTGAATATTGTGCTATGTGCATACATTGTAACTTACCCCACTCTGCAAGCTCCTTCATATACTTCCAGTTCTGGATCTCTCCCAAGATCACCATTTATCCAAACTTCACTGATCATTGATTTATTTTTCTGACTTGAATGTCATATAAATTGATTTGTGTTTCTCTTGCGTTTGTGTTTCAGGCTTATCAATATTGTGTCAGTGAAGTTCATCATGCTCTGTACTAGAGCAGCTCATGCCCTTTTACTCCCTGTGATTTTCACTGGGTAAATAATAAATTTTTTATTTAGTTTATTTAGTTCATTCTACTGATATGCAGGCTTATTCAGGCTTTGCTGTTATGGAAAATGAATTTTGAGATGGATTTGATGGCAACCCTATTGGGTGATGTTTTTCAATACTTCATTTTGTCAGTTTTACATTTCTACAGCTGCCCCTTTTCTTCTTATAGCATTTTTATTTGTACTTGGCCCTGATGTCTGTCCAAAACTAAATCAAATTTATAAATCTCCCATGTACTGATGGTAGTGAAATCTCCCATTCCTGTGGTTCATCTCAGGACATAAATGGAGAGTGCTCATTTGCTTTTCCATCAGAAACCCCTTTCCTCAGCCCCCGTTTTGTTCTTGTGTGCTTTATGCTAACTTCTTTCATTTAGTCACTAAGTGAAAAGTAAGTCACTTAGTCACTTACCCACTAAGTCTTAGTGGATACATCTTCGGGGTTAATGTGTTTTAGAGCCACAGTTCTCAACCATGGCTGCACATTATAATTGCTTGGGGAACTTTAAAAAAAATTCTCATACCTAAGCTTTCACTCTGAAACATTTAAATAAGCACTTGGGGTTGAGACCCTGTTACCAGAATTTTTGAAAAGCTCTCCAGAAGTTCTAATGGGTAGACAAATTTGAGAGCCATTGTGTGACACCGATTATCCTAGGAAATAGTAAACATGTAGAATTCCACTTGCCCCTCAACCCATCAGGCAAAATCAATTTGTTTCCACATAGCTTGCCAGATGGGACTCTTTTCAGTGCTGTCAGCTTTATAAATCTCAGACAGTAATTTCTATGAGATCTGTGTTAAAATGGAGAAGTTAAAGAATGTGACTTTTTATTCCAACATATTAGTCATTTTGTGATGTCTAGGGCAGCATTAGTTAAAGTGTGACTGATGAATTACAATTTACAGTCTTCATTTAAGCTCTAGGCTGTTGGCAGGGAAGCCTTGACTGTCTCAATGGTGCTTTGGAGAATGCTGTGACTTTTTCTGTTTCCAATGAGGACCACATGTAAGCAGAATAAGATCCAACTTAAAATACTGTAAGGTAAGAATCCATTGTTTTTTGTTTGTTTGTTTTAAGATAGGATCGCCACTATTTAGCCCAAGCTGGCCTCACCATCATTATTTCCTTGCATGAGTGCTTACATTACAGTCATGCATTGTTGTGGCTTTATTTCTTTCATCCTTTCTTACTCATTTTTATTAGTTCTTTGAGAATTTTGTACAATGTCTTTTAATCACATTCACCTCACTCCCTTCCCCCAATTCCTTCTAGATCATTCTTCTCCCACTCAACTTTGTGTACCCCCTTTTAAAAAATCATCTTCCTCACAGCATTCAACTATATTCTGTGTACTGCAGCCCAGTATTTCCCTCTTTGTTCTGAAGACATGGTTTTGTGTATTTGGATGCTATCCTTCAACTTCTAATCTCTCTCTCTCTCACTGGATTACAGGCTTAAGATAGCACACCAAATTTTACTCAATACTTTTTGCTTTTGATACATAGTCTCTGCATTTACAACTCAAGTCAATCCTCAATATAACAACTGTAATCTGATTGAGTGTCATACCTTGTTTTAAGCTTTGTATGTGTATTAATATATTGATTCATTTATGCTGTGGGACAATGTCACTTACAAGTACATTACTTTTAATAAAATGCTGATTGGCCAGTAGCCAGGCAGGAAGTGTAGGTGGGTTGACGGTGACCAGGCGGGAAGTAGAGGCGGGGCAATGAGAATTCTGGGAAGAGGGAAGTTTCAGTCTATAATTGTCACCCAGACACAGAGGGAGCCAGACACAGAGCAAGCAAGATGTGACTGCCTTGCCGAAAAAGGTACCAAGCCACGTGGCTAACACAGACAAGAATTATGGGCTAATATAATTTATGAGTTAATAAGAAGCCTGAGATGATAGGCCAATCAGTTTATAATTAATGTAGACCTCTGTGTGATTTATTTTGGACATAACGACCGTGGGAACCAGGCAGGACAGAAACCTCAGTCTTCTCAATAACCCTTTACACTGAGTTATATCATCTCCATTTTGTAAGATTAAAAAACCTAAGGCAAGTGTCATCCATGCCTGGGCCTCACAGAAGGTAAGTGTGAGGACTTAGATGTACCTGGATGGTGCTACTGCTGCTAATTCATGGACCATATTATGAGAAATGAGGTTCTGGCCTTTGAGGTGATTTATATTATCCACATTTTCAGATGATACTATGGGGCTCAAAGAGGATAGTGTTTTCTCTATCTTCTTGTAGCAAATACACAATAAAGCTGTACTTAGGATTCCTGCTATTGGGGCTCAAAAGTTATTACTTAACAACTGTGATTAGAGTCCTTAGAAATGACTATTAAATGACTAATTTAGCTGTCATTCAGAATTGGGGCCAATAGTCTACCACTGTATAGTCAAAAGTTTAAAGGAAATTAATAGAATTCAAGTAATATGTACCTTTTCATTTTGACTTTTGTAACCTTAGAAATAAATCTAGTATCAGCCATTACCTTTGCCACAGTTTCTTCTTATGGTTTAAGCAGGTTGTTTGACCCATGCTTTTAGCAAGGAATCAAAAAGAAACAGCTCAGCAAGTTTTTATTGAGGGTATTACTCCATGGTCTTTTTATCACTGTGTTTGCTTTTAAGAAAGTAGCACTTTTCTAGCATCCTGCTGATATATTTCTTGTTAAATTGTCTGAATAGTAATACCAGCAGATGTTGGTGGAGACTGCTTGTTCATTCCCAGCTGCCCAGATCACAAAATAATCACTCAGGAACTATAGTATTTGAAATACTGTTTGGCCAATAGCTTAAGCATATTTTTAGCTAGCTCTTATATCCTGAACTAACCCATCTCCATTAATCTGTGTATCATTATGTGGCTGTGGCTTCCCTGCATGGTTCCAGTGTATCTGTCTCTAGTGGAGGCTACATGGCTTCTCTCTGACTCTGCCTACTCTCTCCTCCTCTATCTTCTTGGAACTCTTGCCTTGCCTTATTCTGCTAAGTCACTGGATGAAGCAGATTTATCCATTAAACAATTAAAGCAACACAGAGACAGAAGGACTTCCCAAACCAAGCAGATATAGAAACAATATTTGTTCACAAATAATGGTACTATTTGAGATTTTGTCACTGGCAAAGGGATTATTCTCCATTACAGAGTGAAAGCAAGTATTTTTATTAGTAGCCTAGACTCACACTCAGTATGTTTGTGTGATGTATGTAGTTTAGGTCTCACCCCCCACATTGTGTCCTCAGGTCACAAATTTCCCTCATGAGGGGCCTTCCATGAACAAGACCTATCAAAATAAGAATCAAATTTTATGTTCCCTACAAGAGTTCAATCATTAATGTTCCAGGACAACCTCTTCTGTACTAACTCCCACCATTCTGAATAATGTTTTGCAACCAAATAATACAAATACATGACAAAGAACCTTTGCCTGGAAGGAAATTTATTTACTTATTTATTTTAAGAAGCACTTCTTGGCTAAGAGAGGTTGAAGGAATGAAGTGTGTAATATAAACTATGTGACCCATAAATTGTGTGACTCCATTCAACAGAAATCAAGGGTGAAATCCTCAGGTCTTTGTGTGAATGTCAATGAAGTACTGGTCTATTTCACTTATTAATGCTAGAATAATAATCCCAATCTGCATATTGGTATCTGTACTCACTCACTCCCTCACTCACTGAGCTACTTGTTAAAGGATATTTTTGTATGTGTGGCAGTGATGGTGGAACTTAACTTAGGACCTCATATATACTAAGCATAAGTTCTGACACTGAGATGTATGCCTTAAACCTTCTAAAATAGTGCGAAGGGTGGTGTGTGTATGTGTGTGTCACTGGGCTAGACAATCTTGGGAATAATAAAGAACATAAGATAGTCTCTGCTCTCAAGGAGTTCACAGGTTTCCTGGGGACACAACGGAAACAAGAAGAGCACCAGAAAGATGATGTATGATAAAAATAATACAAACACTATGAAGTGTCTTCTATAAGTGTTTCTTCAGAGAAAATGGCCCCTGAACCAAGCATGCTGTTGTAATATGGGGAATTGTTTTTTATTTTTATTTTAAAATTGTCATTAATGAATTAAATTTTATTGTTTGTATTCAATTCATATATATTGCATTCTAGTAATACCATTATTTCTTTCCATTTTCACTAGCTCCTACCCCTCCTTCTGCTTCCAAAAAGCTCCACCCAACTTTCCTATCTTTTTGTTTTTTTCATTACCCACATGGGCATGGATGTGGAGCTATCCAATAAGGTATGGCTAAACTACTGAAGACAATGGCTTCCCTTCCCCACAGCAGCCATCAACTGTCAATAGCTCCCTGGAAGTCCCTCCCCCAACCTCTGAGCCATGAAAGGAGTGATGTGCATGTCCTTTTTAATGCTGAGCACTGGATAGTCACTTATTCTGGGCACCTTGACCAGCCATGCATGAATCTCTGCATTAACCTCCTGTTCACTTCAAAAAGTTGCTTCTCTAATAGAGATGGAGGACAGAACTAACCTGTGGGTGTAAACATACACATTTAGAAGACAGTTGGACAATATATAGGAGCTTATTTTTAAAGTCACATATTGAGCCCCCCCTACATTAAACCTACTAATCAGAGCTTCTATGACTTGGGGGTCCATTTTGAAAGGCTCTTCGGGTGATTTAATGACCGTCGTGATTTCAAAAGATATGTTCTACAGAGGATGAAAAGATTAAGGCCATAACCACAAAAGCTTACAATTCTAAAAGGGAAAGTGGATATGAAAAAGAAATAAGCACGCGTAAATCAGGAACATTCACTCATGTAGCTGCTAGAAAAAGGAGAAAAAAGGAGATGTGTTGCTCAGTGGCAGGTTGGAAGGTCTATGAAATGCTTCCTAGGGGCCCTTTGATGAGGAAAGCTTGTCAACTCAGAATGCGTTTGACTATAACAGAAAAGGTGACCAAGAATAACATAAGGAGAGTTGTTCCTTCTCACACAAGTAGTCTGGAGGTATGTTATAGAGATAATCCATTATCCATTACAGAGCAATGAACTAGTTCTGAGTCAGGTATGTAAGGACTAGGTTCTGACTCAGTGTCTTGTGTAGTCTTCTTTCCCACGGATCATGGTCACGAGATTATAGATTATAGAGCTCCAAGAATCACATCTTTGTCCAACTGTATTCAAATGCAAGAATCAGAGAGGCATGGCACAGATGTTCCACTTGCTTATCAAAGAGCCAACTGTTTTCTAGAAACCTCTGAGCAAATTTCTCTAGTGTCTCATTGGCTAAAGCCAAGGCATACAATTTCTAGCACTTTGAGATATGGTCTAGTCTTCATTACTACTAGGTATGCCACTCATATTTAAAAGAGCATTTCAGTATTAGTAGGAAAGATGTTTTCTTAAGTGACAGTTTTAGGATAAGTCCTCCATGGTTTATGATTCTGACTTTAGTAGATGTGGCTGTAGTCACTGTTAACTTGACAGCATCTTGAGTCACCTAGGAGATGGACCTCTGTGTAGGCAGGACTCTTCCTTGTACAGGTGATCTTGGACTGTTTAAGTGAAAAGAGGGAGCTGGGAAGGAGTTTGAATTTTTCTCTGCTTCTTGACTGTGGCTGCTGTGTGACAGCTTCGAACTTCTGTACTGTTTTTCCCACAGTGATGGGCTGTACCCTTGAATTGTGGGCTGAGGAAACTGTTGGTCCTTTCAGTTTCTTCTGTCAGGCTATGCTTTCATTGTAATAGGGAAAGGCACTAGTATTGCAGGTAAAAGCAAGTGTAAGGGCTGTCCAGAAGGGGAAACATCAAAAGTGAAGTGTGGGGATTAAAATAGTTACTCAGCCAGTTTGAATGAGACTCGGGGGACTTACAAAGAATTCTGAGCCATTTAAAAGTACATGGGTCTAGAAATACTAACTAGCATGTAGAAGTCCTCAGATTTACTCCCTAGAACTGCAAAAATAAACTGAATAAAAAATAATTATTTGGAATATTTTATTCATTTTTTAATCTCATGTTGAAGCTCAGTTTACAAAGGAGTTGAAAGCATTCTTTAGTCTGAAGTAGAATGGGATGCCTATGGCTGGCCCCATAGGCCCAAACAAGGGAAGATAGAAATAGTGAGTGTGAACTGAAGAAAAACAACAAAATTTCAAAGTCACCATTCGGGGGAGATTAGGACACTTACAAGTATGGGCTTCAATTTAACTGAACCAATTTATTTTGAGGTTATATGGTCATAATGTAGTACCTTAGTAGAAAACGTGAAACCTGCTAATTAAGCATTATCTCTTAGTGACATGATTTGGTCTTGATCATGGAAGGGAAAAGAAGTTTGCAAGCTTTGCTTTCTCATATGCAGTTCTGTTGTTAGGTAGGAGGAGTGCTCTCAGTGGAAGTTGCTTCTGATCCCATTTCCCCCAGAAATGGAAACCAGCTGCACAGAAGCCCCATTCAGCACTCTGTGTGCTCAGACTCTTGCCTGCACCATCCCCTCTTCTTCTTCCTTTATCTCCATCTACCAAAAAAACTCCACTCATTTCTTCTCTTTGGAGAATTTTCCTTCCTCATTTCAACCCCCTGTCCTCATAGAAGCATGCTAGCAATTGATCACTCCTGACTAAAATGATTTCCCCCCTTATGTTCCTTAAGACTCTCCCAGACAGAGTTCTGGGGAACACCTGTGAAGAAATAAAATGATGAAGCCCCTAGGGATGCAGATAAGCAGCCTCATGTGAGATGGCTTGGGACTTTCAGATGTGTCTGCCATGTCCAGAATGCTCAGCATTCTTGATATCTTGAGTAGTTGTATGAACTGTGCCTTAATAAGACCCAACTGACTTCTGGGGCAAATTAAAGAGCATAGAAGTATCTAGTAAAACAATGTGCTAGCAAGGAAAAGGTGGTTTACATGTTCTGGGTCTGGGACATGAAAAGACAGTTGGCAGCACTTGGCTCCTATATGATGTAATCCTTCCAAAATCAGTGAATTCCAAATATTGACTTCTCATCAGGTTTGAGGAAATAGAGACCAGTTCCGTTGTCCATGTGGTCTTACATTCTGGGACAGTTTGCTGATAAGTTCCAAAGACTTAAAATTCAAGCCTGGATTTGCACACCCCTTCAATACAAAACTCTCCCTATACCATTATACTTCTTAATAGTTGATGTCTGCTTCTAGAGTCAGGAATTCCTGCACTCTTATGGCTTTCTTACCTCCCAAAGCTTTGGAGAACTTAAAAATATGGTCAGTACTGTAGTATTAACCATGATAAGATTATGGCCATAGACAGATGGTTCAGCTACTTTCTTCAATCATTTCAATCCGGAGATAAGAGGTGCTTTGTACTGAGTAATGAGATATTGTCTCCAGGGACTGGAGAAATGGATCAGCAGTTAGAGTGCTAGGTGCTCTTCCAGAGGACCTGGGTTCAATTCCCAGCACCTATAACCTGTTCCAGGAGATCTGAAGTCCTCTTCTGGTCCCTGTGGGTACCAGACACACATGCAGACAGAGCATCCATAAATATAAAAATAGAATAAAATTAAAAACTTAAAGGATACTGTATCCAGAATAATTTTCCAGTTTCTCCTTCATAACAGACTCCTGAAATAACACAAAGGACTGGGGAAGTGTGTATGCCTTTCTATACAGATCTCTGCAAACCACAGCCTTGCTTCTGACATTGATAGCCTCCTTATCTAATTTACATCCAGTTAAGAATTATTTAATACAAAATCTCATTTTTCCCACATTATGCCAAGCTGGTTTGGGATCTCTGAAGAACAAGCCCCCATGTCTTCCTGCTGTTATTTGAGTCCTTGGGAGCCCATACTATTGGAGTGGCCCTACCGTCACTGTCCCATTATTCTTTTTCTTTTTTTACACTCCAGGTCTTTTATTTCTTTTTGTACACCAGGCCATGAATTCATATAAAATGGGCTCCAGCAGCTCAGGCTCCTTCCCGTTAGTCCTCACAAAGTGTGCTTCTCTGGGTGGAGCAGGCTGGCGCTTCAGCTGAACCCAAGTGCCCTTCTCTTTGGCTTCCTTTTTCTTCTGGTCGTTCTCCTTCACTCGCTTCAGGAAGCTGTCTCTGCTCTTGGAGTGCTTGATGTGTTCAGTCCACACATTAATTCTCTTGGCAAGAATCTTGCCCTTAACTTGCTTGTATACAATGATGCCCACAGCATGCTGGGTGACATTGTAGACTCTTCCGGTTTTGCCATGGTAACATTATGGGGCATTCCTTTTTGAACAGTGCCCATTCCCTTGATGTCTACAATATCACCCTTCTTGTAGATTCGCATGTACGTGGCCAAAGGAACAACTCCATGTTTCCTAAAGGGCCTAGAGAACATATAGCGAGTGCCCCTCCTCTTTCCCTTTGTGTTTGTCATGTTGGCGAGTTACTGAAAGATGGCTACCTGTCCCATTATTCTTGCCTTGACGTCGTGCTCCATCTCAGCTATCTTTTCAGACAGCACAGAACTTGACCCGGCAGCTGCAGAACATATAGAGAGTCTTGCTTAACATGTAACTTCAAGATGTTTTGCTGTTTCTGTAGGATACTGATTCGGTAAGCATTTGGGGCCTACAAGTATTACATTCCAGAAAACTCCTTACTAAAGAAAATTCTAGTTGAAGGTCACCTTTATGGGGGAAATAAGTGTTGGTGGATCAATGGCAACACATTATAAATACTTTCATGTTTACTAAATTAGAACATTAAAAGCAGCATTAAATAGAGTATTGATAACATTTGCCATCTTAAATTAATAATGTTATTTTTTTTTTCAATTTCCCTCAGCTCACTAGAGAATTGTGTCTTGCTTCCCTGCTCTTTAAGTTAAATGATTTGTTTTGTTGTGGCAAATATTAATGTATTAAATGATAACTGTGGGCTATGTCTGACCCTTACTTCTAAATGTCTTCTTGATTTGATAACAGAAAATAGTTGACCCTGCCTTCAATGGTCCACCTTCCTGAGCTCCTGTACCCCAAGGTCATGAAGGCAGACATGGGTAGGCTTGAGGTTTAGAAACAATTGCTCTGACTCCGACTCATCTCAGCCCTGCTTCTTTGCATTTCATAGCAATGCACTCTCAGGCCTGCTTCTGCAGTTTGGGCCAAATCGCCATTCACAGTTCTAGTCACATGCTTCTCAGAAGTCCTCTGAGCATATTCCATTTTCGTCCTTCCCAAGACACCATTTCCTCCTTTGTTTAATCTAGTCCTCATCTATTTCATCCCCTAATTCTTGACTTCCTGGTTTTTTTTCTAAGAGCCCCCAAAGCACAAAATTACCATCCCAGCTTGGCATTTTCTGTAATCCCAATTCTTATGAAGAAGACAAGGTTTCAAATATGTATACATGAGAATAACTTCAATTGAAAGCAATTTGGATACTCATAATGGAGATTTTATGATGCTTTTATGCTGACACTTCAGCTTGTTGCACAGCCCACAGATCATTGATTTTAGGTAAGTTAGTTCCTTCTCTAGAATCAATAGAGACTGTTTCCACCTTATAGCCATATACTATTAGTGGAGATTTTCCACAAAAAGAGGGACTTTCTGTTGCATGTTTTCTTTATAGCTTCTATCCTACAATTTTTTTAAAAAGCTTTATTTTATGTTTGTGGGTTTTTATTTCTTTTATTTTTGAGATTATAATTACATTATCCTCCCTACCCTTTCTTCTCTTCAAATCCTATGTACCCCTCCTTGCTTTCCTTCAAATTCAGTTTCTTTTATTATAATTTTTTTGTTTTACACACACACACACACACACACACACTTACACGCACGCATGCTCAGTCTGTAATGTTACTTATATGTATGTTTTCAGGACTGACCATTTGATTTTCAATAACCATTTGATGTGCTCTTCCCCAGGAAACACTGTTTCTTCCTCTCTAGCATTCATTCAGCTCATGTTTAGGCAGTCATGTTGAGGTGCGTTTTCTGACCTTCCTAGAAGACACAATCTCACAGAAAATTGTTTCTCCCTCTCATATATTCATTTCACCTCCTCTTCTGCAATGATCACTGAGCCTTAGGTTCAGGAGTTGTATTGTAGATAAATCCATTGGGACTGGGCTCCACAACTGCATGTTGATTGGTTATGGTTTTCTCTAATGGTCTCCATCTGTTATCAAGTGAAGTCTCTTTGATGAGGGGTAAGAACTACACTTACCTGTGGGTACAAAGCTATATATTTAGAATGTAGTTAAGGATTATGCTGGTTTAGTAAAGTGGAAGTTCTAGGTTCTTTTCCAAGATCTATGACTTTACTAGCCCTGGGTAGTTGGCTAGGTTTCTGGTGCCAATTATGATCTCTCTCTCTTGTTGTGCAGATTATAGTCCAATTAGAGAACTGTTTGTGACCACCAAGGTACGTATGCCACTACTAAACCCTTAGACTTATTGTATTATGCTAGTTGTTGTTTTGGTTCATGGGCATCATATCTCAGTAGAACTGTTGGTTTATTCACCATTTGGAAGCTTGCTTGGTGCCTTTTGGTACTACAAAAGTTAGTCCTCAGGAAGAAGGCAATAAGGTCAGTTCCAGCTTACAGGTCATTGGCCCTGTGTTTGAAGTGTATAATATTTTCAGCAGTAAGGACTTACCTTTCACCTCTGAGTGACAACCAAGACAAATAACAATAGCCTTTAAGGTTTGGGGAGGCTCTCGGAAAACCACAACTAACTTAATGAAGGGATTCTCAGCCTTGATGCCAGTTTATCCTATCCTGGCCTATCCTATCCTAAACTATCCTATCCATCATATCTATCTATCTATCTATCTATCTATCTATCTATCTATCTATCTATCTATCTATCTATCTATCTGTCTGTCTGTCTGTCTATTTATCTATATTTATTTAGTCTCATTTACCTATTTATTTAGGCTGAATCTTTCTTTTCCTTTTATTGAAAATGAATATTCTCACATAATCTATCACAATTGCAGTTTCCCTTCCCTCTACTCCTCCCATTTCTTCCCTGCTTCCCTTCCTATCCCAGTCAACTCCCTTTCTATCTTATATTAGAAAGTAAATGGGTTTCTAATATATAATAATAAAATATAATAAGATAATTTTAAAAAACTAACACACCAGAATAAAAGAAAACAAATAGAAGGAAAAGAGGCCAGCCCAAGGAATAGCAAAAGAAACAGATTTAGACAAAGAGACCCGTTCTTTCAGACATTATGGAGAGAGAGACCTTGAAACATTTAAATGGGATATCTCCATCAAATTCTTTCTCTCAGAGCCCAGGGTACACTGCAGAAGAGGAAATGGAAAGAGTATGAGAGTCAGAGGAGATGGAGAACACCAAGGAGACAAGGTCCTACAAATCCATGAGATCCACATACATAAGAACTCCCCGAGACTGAGGCAGCATGTGCAGGGCCCTGAACAGGGTCTGCATCAGATGGAGTTCTGGAGCTGAAAGGAGAAGTGGACACAGGCCCCACCCCTAATTTAGAAGCTATTTCCAATTGATAACCATTCACAAATGAAAATTTAGTTATCTCCAAAGGAGTCTCACTGGGAAAACAAACTACTCTTAAGGGTAGGCTGCCTGCCGAGCAGGAGATGCCAACAGAAAATGTACTCTATGACATATTTGGAGGTTCCTAGTCTCATAATGTTGTGCCTAGGCTTTTTTTTTCTTTTTAAAAATTTTATCTTATTTTTAATTTCTATTTTCATTTCATTTATTTATTTTCTCTCTTTTTACCCTATAGATCCTTTAGGTATATATTATGGTCTCCACTTTACTGCTTTTATGGGATTCCTAGAGGCAGAATGCGTCAAATGGGGGGAACGCGAATCAAATAATCCCATGCTAGCTCCAAATAGGGTATACTAAGGTTATTATTATTATTATCATTATTATTAAAAGGGAAACTCACGAATCACAATGAGGAAAACAGGAATGAGGGCCAACATCCAGTTATGGCACAAGGGAGGAAGAAGAGGCCGAGTGGGTGCTCCTGCAAAGGCCATGTCCCACCTGGTCCAGCCTCTCAAAGGCCATTTGCTGAAAAGAGGTTCCCCATCACCTCCCCTTTTTGTCTAAATAAGAGAGTTCCAAACCCAATACAAAACTGTATACAATAAGAACAGATATCAAGTATAAGAATTAGAATTACAACCAGTATAAACAATATTAAGTACTATGTCGTATTGGTAGTGTCCTTTGCCTTACAAAAGCTTTTTAGTTTCAGGAGGTCCCATTTATTAACTGATGCTCTCTGTGTCTGTGCTACTGGTGTTATATTTAGGAACTGGTTTCCTGTGCCAATGAATTTAAGACTGTTCCCCTCTTTCTCTTCTTTCAGGTTTAGTGTATCTGGTTTTATGTTAAGGTCTTTGATCCATTTGGACTTTTTTGTAGTTTTGTGTAGAGTGATGTTTATTTGCATTCTTCAACATGTAGCCATCCAGTTTGACATGCACCATGTGTTGAAGTTGCTGTCTTTTTTTCCCATGTGAATTTTCTGGCTGCTTTATCAAAAACAGGTGTCTATAGATGTGTGGACTTATGTTGGGGTCTTCAATTCTATTGAATGAAATGTATGTGTTTGTGCCAGTACAGTGTTGGTTTTATTAGTAGAGTTCTATAGTAAAATTTGAGGTGGGGGATGGTGATACTTCCAGAAGATCTTTAATAAATTAATAATTTATGATTGTTTTAGGATCCTGTTTTTTATTTTTCTGTTTCTATATAAAGCTGAAAGTTGTCATTTCAAGATCTGTACAGAATTGTGCTGGAATTTTGATGGGGATTGTACTGAATCTGTAGATTGCTTTTGATAGGATGGAATTTTTACTATGTTAGTCCTACAAATCCATGAACATGGAAGATCTTTCCTTCTTCAGATATATTCTTCTTTCTTTAAAAAAGAAACTCACTGATAATTTTTTCTTCAATGTCTTAAATATTTTATTACACAAGTCTTTCACTTGCTTGGTTAGAGTTACAACAAAATACTTTATATTAAATTTGAGACTATTGTGAAGGGTGTTATTTCTCTGATTTCTTTCTCAGACTGTTGTTTGTATACAAAAGGTTACTTATTTCTGTGAGTAAATGTTATATATAACAACTTTGCTGAAAGTGTTTATCAGCTGTAAGAGTTTTATGGTGGAATTTTTTTGGTCACTTATGTATACTACCATATCATTCAAGTAAAAATACTTTGACTTCTTCCCTTCCTCTCCTTTCCTCTCCTCTCCTCTTCTCTTCTTTCTCCATTCCTCCTTTCCTCCCTTCCTCTTTTCTTTTTTGTATCCCCTTGATCTCCTTCAGTTGTTTTATTGCTATAACTAAGACTTCAAGTTCTATATTGAATAGATATGCAGAGTGGACAACTTTCACTTGTTCCAGATTTTAGTGGAATTGATCTAATTTTTTTCTCCATTTAAGTTGATGTTGGCTATGGGGTTGCTCTAAACTTTATTATGTTTAGGTATGTCCCTTGTATCCCTAATCTCTCCAGGAGTGTTAGATTTTGCTAAAGGTTTCTGTTCTAATGAGATGATCATGGTTTGTTTTTTTTTTGTTTTTTTTTTTGTTTTTGTCTTTCAGACTATTTATATGATGAGTTAGATTTATCAATGCATGTTTATTGAACCATTCCTGCATCTCTGGGATGAAGCCTACTTGGTAATGGTAAATCATCTTTTTGATTTAATTTTGGATTCTGTTTGCAAGTATTTTATTTGAAAAAAAATACCTATGTTTATAAGGAAAATGGGTCTGCAATTTTTTTGTTGAATCTTTAAGTAGTTTGGGTATCAGAGTAACTGTGTCCTTATAAAACAAATTGGGTAATAATGCTCCTTCTTTCTGTTTATATTTTGTGAAATAATTTCAGGAATATTGGCATAAACTCTTCTTTGATGATTAGGTAGAATTCTGCACTAAAACCATCTGACCTAGGGATTTTTTTTTCTTAGAGTATCTTTAATTGCTGCTACTATTTCACTGGGGGGTTATAGGTCTGTTCAAATTGCTTATTTGATCTTGATTTGTATGAGTGGTACTTACTGAGAAAATTATCGACCTTTAGATTTAACAGTTTTGTGGAGAACAGGTTTTTAAAGTGTGTCCTTATAAATTTCCATGACGTCTGTTGTTATGTCTTTCTAATCATCTCTAATTTTATTAATTATATTAATATATTTTATTAATTATATTAATATATAGATATTCTCTCTGCCTTACAGTTAATTTGCATAAGGATTTGTCAATATTACCATTTTTCTCAAAGAACTCTTTGTTTCATTGATTCCTTTAATTGTTTTTGTTTCTGGTTTATTAATTTCATCACTGAGATTGATTATTTCTTGCCATCTACTTCTTTTGGGTGTGACTTCTTTTTGTTCTATTGCTTTCAAGTATGCTCTTCCGTTCCTAGTATGAAATCTCTCGATTTTTTAATGTAGGCACTTAGAGCTATGAACTTGCTTCTTAGAACGGCCCTCATTGTGTCCCACAAGTTTAGGAATAATTGTGTATTCCTTTTTATTCAGGTCTGAAAAGTCTTTAATTTCAATCTTGACCCATTTTCATCCATAGTTAGTTGTTCAAGTTCTATAAGTTTGTAGGCTTTTTGTTGTTTCTGTTGGTGTTTACTTCTAGCTTTAATCCTTGGGTTTTATTTCAATTTTCTTTTATCTGATGGAACTTGTTTTGTATGGATTTTGGAGAAAGTTCTATGAGGTGCTGAAAAGAAGTTATATTCTTCTGTGCGTGGGAGAAATGTTCTATAAATATCTGTTAGGTCCATTTGGTTTATGATGTCAGTTAGCTCCAGTATTTTTCTGTTTAATTTTTGTCTACATGACCTGCCTATTGGTGAGAGTAGGGTATTGAAGTCACCTACTCTCAGTGTGTGCTGTGGGATAATGCTCTTGTCACTGTAAAGATTTGTCACTCATATTGGTTTAATAAAATGCCACCAATAAAATGGCCAATAGCCAGGAAGGAAGTATAGGTGAGGCAACCAGACTAAGAGAATTCTGGGAAGAGGAAAGGCTCAGTCGGCAGACACAAGCTAGATGCAGAGGAAGCAAGATGAGAATGTCTCTCTTATAAAAGGTACCAAGCCATGTGGTTAAACATAAATAAGAACTATGGGTTAATTTAAGTTGTAAGAGCTAGTTAATAATAAACCTGAGCTAATAGGCCAAACAGTTTGTAATTAATATAACCCTCTGTGAGTTTATTTGGAACTGAAAGGCTGCAGGACCAAGTGGGTTAGAAAATTCCATCAATATGTGACTTCAGCTGTAGTAGTTGTATCTTTTATAAAATTGGGTCCACCTATGTTTGGGGCATAGATGTTAAGAATTACAATGCCCTCTTGATGAATTTTTGCCTTGATGAGTATGTAGTGTCCTTCTGTATCTCTTCTGATTAGTTTTGGTTTGAAGTCAGTTTTGTCATATATTAAAATAGAGATATTACCTGGTAGATTTTTGCTTTGATGAGGATGTAGTGTCCTCTATCTCTTCTAATCAGTTTTGATTTGAAGCCACTTTTATCAGATATTAAAATGGTGACACCAGTTTGCTTCTTAGGTTCACTTGCTTGAAATACCTTCCCCCAACCCATTACCTTGAGGTGATGTCTGTCCTTGATATTGGCGTATGTTTTTTGGATGTGGCAGAAGGATGGATCCTGTTTTTAAATCTATTGTTAGTCTGTGTCTTTTTATTGGGGGGTAAGACCATTGATATTGAGAGATATTAATACCAATGTTTGTTGATTCCTAGTATTTTCTTTTTCTTGTCATTGGTGGTGCTGGTGGTAGCGATGTGTGTGTGTGTGTGCGTGCATGCACATGTGCATGTATGTACTCACTTCCCTTATTTTGACTTTCCTGTCTGAGATTATTCATTTTCTGGAACTATTATTTGTCTGGGACTTTGTTTTGTTGGATGCAGTTAACCTCTTTAGGTTGGAGTTTGCCTTCCATATGATAAGGTTCGAAGATACATATAGCTTAAATTTGGTTTTATCATGGAGTGTCTTATTTTCTCCATCTATTGTGATTCAAAGTTTTGCTGTGAATAGTAGTCTGCACTGATATCTGTGATCTCTTAGATTCTCTGGAGTGCATTCATCCAGGCCCTTCTGGCTTTTAGAGTCTCCATTGAGAAGTCAGGTATAATTCTAATAGGTCTGCATTTGTATGTTACTTGGTCTTTTCCCCTTGTAGCTTTCAATATTCTTTCTTTGTTTGGTACATTTAGGGCTTTGAATATCATATGCTGAGGGAGTTTTCTTTTCTGGTACAATCTATTTGGTATTCTGTATGCTTCTCTTACCTAATAAACATGCCCTTCTTTATGTTAGAGACATTTTCTTCTATGATTTTGTCAAAAATATTTTCTGGGCCTTTGAACTGGGATTCTTCTCTTTTATTTCTATTATTCTTAGATTTGGTCTTTTCATAGTGTTCCAGAATTGTTGGACATTTTGTGTCAGGACTTTTTTAGACTTAATATTTTCTTTGTCTGATGTATCTATTTCTTCGATCATATCTTCAACACCTGTGATTTCTTCTTCCATCTGTTACATTCTATTGGTGAAGCTTGCCTCTGTGGACACTGTTCAAATTTCTAAATGTTTCATTTCCAGAATTTCCTCAGTTTTGGTTTCCTTTATTAATTCCATTTCTTTCTAGTTCCTTTCACTGTTTCTGTTTTCCTGGATTTCTTTAAGGGTGTTATATTAATTTTCTCTTTAAGGACCTCTGTTATCTTCATAAGGTTGTTTTAATTTTTTTCTTGCGCTTCAGCTATGTTGCAATATTCAGAGGCTGCTATGGTCGAGTTATTGAGTTCTAATGGAGATATATTGTTCTGGCTCTTATTAGTTGCTTTTATGATTGTGTCTAGGCATTAGGGTTTGGGATGATTGAAATTCTAGTTGCTGATATCTGTTCTTGTCTTTGTTGGGTGGATGTTTTTTCCTTGATTTATATTGCTCTCCTTGGTTCTTAGAAGGGCTGTGTATTGCCTGGTAGAGAATTCTTCTGGGATCCTGTTAGGTGTAATTACTGGGTGTTCCAGGTAAAATGTAATTCTAAGTATTAGGACTTGACACTTAGGAATGGGGATAGGCTAGAAAAAGGAAGTTATGTGTTCTACATGTGGGAGGAAGCAGTGTGTTCCACCAGGATCTGCTTAGTCCCTGGGAATGGGGACAGAGAGCATAGATAGGCCACAACAGGTTGTCTGCTACAGAGCTGGGAATAAGACTGGTGGCTTGGATATGGAGGAGGAGAGGAAGAATGAAGATCTGAAGTTGGCCTATTTGCTCCTCTGGCATAATTAGATATTCCTAAGGTATCACTGTCCTTTCCCATCAATTGGACTACTTCTTAGTTCCTTTAAAGTATATAAAAGTTAAATAAGCAACTTTTCTTTGTGCCTGTGTCCCCAGGAGTTTGTGTGTGCTTGTACACGTTTGTGGAAGTGAGAGGAAAACTTCAGACAGATGTCATTCCCCAGGTGCTGTCATGCACTTTGAAATAATTTCTTCCTGGCACTGAGCTTCCCACGTAGGTAGGCTAGCTAGCCAGCAAGCCCCATGAATTCACCTGTTTCTGTCACCCTAGCACTGGGATCATGAGTGGGCATCATAATCATAAAGCACTCAGATTGGCTTTTCACTGGGGTACTGGAAATTGAACTCTTGTCTCCATGTTTGAGCCATCTCCTCAGACCCCAAACAGTAGTTTTTGCCAAACAATCCTTTGCATTGAATGCAGCTTCTTTAACCAAGTATAGTTCAGTTATTCTCTGAAATGTGTACTCTGCATCCATCCCTAACAAAAGCCTTTCTACTTATGGATAGCGTAAGTGCTGTGGTTTTCTTATTTTTTTCTAATTCAGTAGGAGATTACTGTTTTGATGTTTCATCCTGGCTCAGTGCTTGAGAAGCACTTTAATTGCCCCCAAAGCAGTCATACCATAGGTGTAAATGAGGGTATTAAGCCTTCATTATCTCTATATTAAAAGATGAGCCTCGAAGATGAAGCTGACGTTATCTTTTCTGTGTCCTCAAAGTTATGTAACTAACCCCAGTTCTTTTGCTAACTGAAAAATTATTAGTTTGCAAGTCAGTCGCTATTGAGTAAAAAATCAATAACTTTTGAAGATCCAGCCTTCCACAATCCGATCAATAGATCATTATTTGAAAAAAATGGCTATTCTTTTGAAAGCATTAATTTCTTTCAGGAGTAATAGGAAGGCTATATTAGGTTTTTATTTCTGTTTATTGCCCACTTTCTGGCAGTTCAGTTATTTGTTTGTTATATGACTTTTCAGATAGTGTCTCACTATGTAGTCCTAGCTAGCCTAGAACGTGCTATGAAGACCAAACTGACCTGAAACTCTGCACCACCATGTACATGCTACTTCTTATTAACTGGATTTTCTTTTTGAAAGCACTCCATGCTCTTGGTAAAACAAAACAAAAACAAACCACAGACAAAGCACTAACCCCAAATATACTGAATGTTATAAAATGGGTCTTCCTCTCACTTTAGACTGATTGCCAGTTTCCAGTTTTCAGGACTACATCTGCTTCTTCTGAATCTAACCAGAATCAATCTAAAAGTATCCACAACCATTCCTACAACACACATTGCATGTGCCATGTTTATTTAGTTGACCCAATGTATTAGGAAATTTTCCATGTCTACATATATAGTTGTTGCTAAGTCCCACAGAGCTGCCCCTTGCGGGAGAGGGTGGATAGGCACAACATCAGTAATACAGACAGCAGAAAGTTAGGCTGAAGACAGCAAGCTCTGTTTATTTAGGAAGGGGAAAGTCTCATATATCCTTCACCAACCCTGGGGAGGGAAAGCAGCAGTACTGGCATCAGATCATTTCTTGTGGTGGAACTGGAGACTGGTTCAGGTCGTCTTGTCTTTGTTGCACAACAGCTGTTGCTGAGGCCCCTTGGCTCATGAGGAACTTACAATTGTGCCTGTTTAGTCTGGTTTAGGCCAACGAGGGGGCCTGTTGGCTCTCAGGCCTTTTGTGCCTGACCAAATACCATCCCACATACAGTTTTTACTTTATTCCTTTTGTGGCTAAGCAGTACTTCATTGTACAATAACACATTATGTTTTCTTTAACTAGTGTTGTATTGTTTCTATTTGTACCATAGAACACAACAGTGCAGAAAGTGAGAGACACTTATTTGTACATCTGGAAAGAATTATTCTTTGGAATTACTAAGGTCATTTTTTTTTATGGTACCTGGAGGGACAGCCGTGGGTGCTGGGAACCGAACTCTTATATTTTTGGTTGTGAGCCTAGCCTTTAACGGCTGAGCCATCCCTCCAGGCCATTAAGGTCATTTTTATCAGTATTACCAAACTGATCTTCCAAACAGGTAGTGAATATTAGCCTCCTTTCTCAACAGCGTGTGAAAGTGCTTGTTTTCCTGCCAGGTACCCGTGCTGTCAATTTAACCTTCATAATATATGCTACTCTGCTAGATTGAAAATGGTATCTCATTTTAATTTGCATATTTCTAACTATAAAGCTAAGCTTTGCATATGTTTCAAATCTTTTGCACATCATTAAATGTGATATTGCATGTTTATTTCCATAGATATTTTCTTTATCTAGTTTATAAGATTTAATTATTAATATCATCTATTACATAGTTCCCAACATGAATAAAGTCTTTCAACTAGGGTTTTTCCTATACAACATCTATGATTACTCTTTTCCTGGTTTAAATATTTATACACCCTGAAATTGTTTTATTTTGCTAAATTATTGTAAAAATAATAGCATTGAATTTGCTTTTAAGTTCCAAAAGAATGAGGGCAAAGTATTCTTTATTAACCATTGTACATGTAGTGTCTAATGCACTTATTTAGTACTGGCTGTGGTCCAAAATGTACTGAGTAGCACATTTTTGACATTTTTATTATTCCTTTTCTGGTTTCCTTCTTAATATTTTTTTGGGGGGCCTGGCTTTTCTGAAATAGAAGTCAGGCAGCAGTGGTAGAGGACTGCCACCTCTATCTTGTTCAAGGAGTCAGTCTTTGCCCTAATCTCCATAGTTTCCTTTCTATCTCATGTAAAAGTGTTGGGCACCCCCGACAGGGTGTGTATCAATTCACATTCACCAATGTCCTGTGCTTCCCTGTGTGACATTTGGCCTTCTTTCAACTGCCTTTATGTGGGGGAAACCCCACACCGTTATATACCTGGAAGCTTGAGGACACTGGGAAGAGAGGAATGCCTTGTAAAGGAGAACTCTATGGTAACTACCCTGCCATACCTCAAGTGGTTACAAATGGACATTAACCTATACCATTTTGGGGGCCTGGAATTGATAATCAGGCAGGAAAATTTCAAAATACCATGATTAATTATTTTTAAATATTTAACAAATATCCTTAAATCTAAGTGACATATAAGCATTTCTTTTTCCTACCTAACCAGATGACTCTGTGTGGATGTACATTGGTTCCATGTGTTTCTTGGTTCCCCTTACACCATTACCTATATTATGGTATTTTCCTGGCAAATACAAAACCTGAAGAGACAAACAAAACCACAGCACCATATTGAATTCAACAAGGCCTGGTTGAAGTGACTTCCAAGTTGCTTTTTGTTACCCATGATAAAACATGGCAGCAGCATGGGGCACTCGTAAAGTTTATGCACCAGAATCTGATGATGCTGACAAAGCAGGTACTGTTAAATGCCACACAACAATTTAGCTCCATTTCCTTCCATAGTGATAGGTCTTGGCATCCCCAGTAGAAGTTTACAATACCACATTGTTTTCTACCCTCCCTTTTTCATTATTATTATTACTTATTTTACCACTGTAGGTAGTCATATCACACAGTTCTGGATAATGACATAGCAGGATAATTCTGCTGGGTGTCCCTGGAAATTTCCATGTTTTGCCTGGACAACACAGATTCTCAGTTTTTCAGTATTCTGATCTGCATATTGTAGCTGTTCACAAAGCTGTTGTATTTGTCAAAATTTTGCTTCGTAACAATCAATATATTTCCTAACAAGCAAGTATAAATCAATGGTTTATACTAAAAAGACTGGCTTTTTTTCTGAGTAGGTTTATGGATCATCTGGTCTATAGCTTTTCTTCAGGCACACTGATATGATGACAAAGATGAGACCATGCTATTCTATCAAACATGCATTCAAAGTAGAATGGAACAAAATAATTATTCAAAGCTGTACCCTTTCTAACTGTGTGAATGTAAATGTCTCCAGCTTCTCAGAACTTTATTAACATTAAAGATTGAGCCTCTTTTTTTTTTGAGTTAGCATGAACACTAATCATGCCACCATCTACTTTCAGAGACCATTACAAAAGGTAGCTTTTCACCCCCAGCTAAAACATGATTGCTTACTAAATAAGTTCTTCCAAGATGACAGGGATGCAATTTGATGCTGACATTTCATACGGTTGATGAGTGTATGAAAATAACCCAAACAATAGCTCCCCGAGAAAAGAGACAGTTTGTTCACTAAGCAAATAATGATTGAGGACATGAAATCATTGACTTTTCACATAGCAATAATCTAAAACCTATTTCCTGTTGTTGTCATTTGTCTTTGGTAAATGTTTGTTCTGACAAGATCACAGGAACACTGCATTTTTTTTTTTTGGTTGACTTGGGCTGTTTTAGAGGCTCCCTCTGCTGGAGTGAAACAGCATTTTGTTCTCAAGAACTAAAGCTACCTTCCTTTAACTGAAAACAAATGGTAATAAACAATTTCCTGCATTTCTAGGCTACCTTTTCATATAGTGTTTCTGGTAGTGTGTCCTTAACTTACCTGTCTCCAAGATATACACAAATTGGCACTAGTTACTTTTTTTCAAAAGAGTCTTACAAAAGAAACTGATTTTGAAAGAATTTTCAAAGAAATGTGAATTGTTAATAATAAGCAGGTTCCTGTTTCCTGTGAGAAATGAATGCCCTTGTTACTTTAGTTTGGACATTCACGGTTTTCAAACACCTGGGAGTATTATGGTAAGCCTGTGACAGATCTATTTAGAGGTGCTTGCTAAGAGGTAATGATCCTGAGTCACCACATTTGTTATGTTTTGTAGGTAGACTATAATTTTCCATAGGAAAAAAAGTGAGCATGGATGCAAAGCCATCATTTCCCCTGTCAGGAGGAGCTACCACTTCTTGGGGACACACACATCTATTTTTTTTTCTTTTTTTTTATTGTTAAAAGAAAAATGTACATTTACTCCCCTTGTTCCCGGCCCTCCCGCTCCCCCACCACCCCACC
>JAQHUG010000466.1:789928-811367 GCA_028555095.1 Dicrostonyx torquatus | reverse complement strand
GCAGTTATTTACCATTCTGAAAATCAAATTTCTTGTTATACTCAATACTTCTATTTCTCCTTCCTCTTAATCATTCTCAGCGGTGGTCTCTGGATATTCTCCAAGCATCCCAGGATTCCTAAATTCTGGAGATGTCCCAAATTAAATATAGACTATTTTAAAAGGACTCAATATGCTAGTAAAAGCCCTTCATAGAGTAGGAAGAAATCTACTGAGTGGGTGAGCCTGTTGAAGTAGGTGTTTAAATGACTGTTATTGTACCCTTTCTGTATACCAAATGCCATCTGTTTCAGCAGGTCATGGATAGAATTCATGACATTGGAGACTTTATTTACCCTCCTGTAGCATTCATTCTAAGTGTTTTAAGAAGAGTAACATAAATATATTGCTTCAAATCAAAAATAAGTCCGTGTAGTCACCAGAGTATGAAAAAGAAACCGATTCACTAATGAAATAAGGTCGTTATTTCTGCTTACCTCAGCCCTCACCTAAGAGTGATTATAAAACTGATAATTGCAGGTCAAAGACGGTCAAGAGCTCACTGAAGCTGATTACAATAAATTTCTCTCCAAATTCAACAGGGAATGGTCTAGAAAAAATAATTTTATTTGTTTGAGAAAAATTTTGAGTATAGATTTATGAACATCACAGATGGTTTGGGATGACAGGCCATCCCTGTGATTAAAAATCTTCCAGAGATAATCTACAGTGTGGAACTTCATTAATGCTACCGTATCCACACCTTAGCTTCCTTTGGCCTTTCTTTCAGCTCAATTCTAGTTGAGTTGAAATATCAAGTGACTACCCTAGATATTAGGTAAGAAATGCATATCTAGTTGTTGACTATAGATTAACAACTCTGGGGTCTAGTCGTAAGTCTAACACTAACCAGTTAAGTGACCTTGAGGAAAATTTCTTTAAAAAAAATCTGAAATGAGCATGCTGAAGTGGAGTAGTGAATCTCAGTATTTTTGTCACCATTGACACATCTTCACATCTGGACCTTTGCCATTCCTAAGGGAAGTTTCTCAGATGCTTTTATAAATACCTACATGACATGTATCTTTGTCTCCTTAAATACAATAAAGTATTGCGGGAAGACTCATGTGATCCCTTCATAACCTTGATCACTCTGAAATACAGGATGGAAGTCATTTGCAGAATCATTAAAACAAATGCTGTGGCTAAAATAACCTCCCGGACTGCATCAGGTAACAGCATTACTTTGGTAACACTGACAGTGCACTTCCTTTACTCTGTGTGAAACACAGGTGTGAGCAGTTTTGAAAATTCATCTTACAAAGGCTCTTGGGTAGGTGACTTTGAATAAAGAGCAAAGCTCCTGGAGCACAGATTGGTAGCTATGTTTTGTAATGACTCAGCAAGATTACACATCCTAGCATGAACCTGTGTGGTGATGCTCCATCCAGTATGTTGAAGTAGTGTATTCTATCTGTTACAAGTCTCCGAAGACCCCACATTTCAAAGATTTAGTTTCCTCAAACCATCTTTATTAAACTGTGATAATTTCCTGGTTGTATTTGGCAAAGTCATTTACCATCACTAACTTCTGTTTCATATCATTGAAGATTAATTAGTGGTCGCAGGAAAAAGCTGTTCTAGTTCCCATCACAGTCAAAGAAACATGACATTCTTTCCTTCAAGAATCAGAAGCGTTTAAACTTCTAATAGTTAAAACTATTTAGGATAGTTTCCATTAGCTCAGAGTAGGTGCTAAGAAATTTAGAATATGTTCAAGGCCCTGCTCTGTCCAGAACCCTAGGATCCATAGCTTTTTAACTGTCTGGGGCTAATGCTTGATATAGCAATTAAAATCATCTTAGTCTGTCTTCTTTTCTACATCTCTGCTGTTTCTAGTTCCAGCTTCCACTAAAGCAGTGATGCTCAACCTTCCTAATATTACAACCCTTTAATAAAGTTTCCCATGATGTGGAGACCCGTTCTAAAGCTACAACCCTTTAATAGAGTTTCTCATATTGTGGTGACCTCTCCTAAAGCTACAACCCTTTAATACAGTTTCTCACGTTGTGGTGACTGCAACCATAAAATTATTCTCATTGCTACTTCATAACTGTAATTTTGCTACTGTTATGAGTGGTAATACAAATATATGATATGCAGGGTATCTGATATGCAATGCCTGTGAAAGGGTTTGAGAACCACTGTGCTAGAGTGCTAAGTGAGGGCATTACAGGGACAACAGACATTTGTGGAACTATTTGTTGGCAAAACATGACACCATAGATGAGGAGAAAAGAAAAGGAATATGATAAAACTCCTGCCCTTTAGTGGTTTGCCTTAGAGTAGCGGAGGCAGACATGAGTTTTAATTTGGTTATGTATAAGTGCTACATTATATATATAGTGTGAAATAGGATCCAAGAAAAGAGATTTCTCATGCTGCCTCCAGATTCAGTGAAGGCTTCCTAAAGAAAGTGATTTCTGAGTTGAGTTGTGCCAGGAAAAACAGGAGGCTTCTTCCAAGAATAACAGGCACTCAGTAGCATTGGAGCACTGCAGGTAGTTTGGTTTTGTGGAAGTTAGAAACTTCAGTCCAAGAATGAAGAAAAATCTAGCAAACAGAGCAGAATGTTGATCATAAAGGGCTTTCTGTATCATGCTATGGTACCTGTATAATAGGGCACCCTTTGGATTTTCCTTGGCTAAAACACTTTCCACCTAACACACTCTTTTCTGTGTATCTGGAAGCAGGCCGTACTCTCAAGCGAACCTACTAGGCCAAGGGCTCTAGGACAAAGAAGCTAAGAAAAGCCAGAGAAATGACTTATGGAGACTAGCTTTACTCTGTCTGATTCTGAGGAATGCTAATAGGCATAAGATCCACTAGAAGTTTGGTTCTGTCTTGAGGCAAGGGAGTCGGCTTTTATATTCCATAATAACTGATTCCAGAGGTCTGAGTATATGATACAATTTTCTGTTTGCCTGTGGGGCAATCTCCAAAGACAGGAATCCAGGACATATGTTAGCAGCAAGCTGTTAAAAGAATTCAGGCATGGTCTGCATCCTGATAAGATAAAGCTGAGTCAGTTACCTCATTGATTTCTGCTCATCCTCCAGTACTCAATTAGAAGATGATGTCTAATAGGCCTTTCCCACCAGCAGGGACTCTCCTGTGTGTTCCCATAACTATATTTGTATTTACATGGCCTAGTTTGCACCTCCAGATTAAGCTATAAAAGCCATCAAAGACAGAGGCCTTCTTAATTAATTTTAATTGATTGCTCCCCTCCCTGCCACTCACCTCCCCTTTCTCATGGTCCTCATGCTCCCAGTTTACTAAGGAGATCTTGTCTTTTTCTACTTTGCATGTAGATTAGATCCACGTATGTCTCTCTTAGGGTCCTCCTTATTGTCTAGGTTCAGACAGAGGCCTTTTAAAATCAGCGTCTGCCATATAGTTCATGCTCAGTCACTATGTTCTATGAAATTACTCTTTGGCAAATTTCATCTCCATCTTTCTGCTAATGAAACTAGCTCAGAGCTCTCCTGTCTTTCTTTAGGTGTTTCCTCATGAAATTACTCTTTGGCAAATTTCATCTCCATCTTTCTGCTAATGAAACTAGCTCAGAGCTCTCCTGTCTTTCTTTAGGTGTTTCCTCATAATACTATGTAAGAACAATCACATTGTTATGCAAAAATCAAAACCAAGCAGTTCATAATAAAAATGACTTTTAGTAGTTCCCTATCACCCACAGTATACAGTCTAAATTGCCTAACAAAACTATCATGCCATCCATAATCTCAACTCATTCTTATTCTTCTACAGTCCTGACCCCTTGGTTAGGATGCTGCCACCCTGACTTGTGGTTTAGACTTAGATGTCTTGAACCTCTTAGGCTCTGTGATCTTTGGTGCCTAATATGTTTTTCCTGCCTCGTCTTGGGCCTGGCATTTTTTATGCAGCCTACAAACCCCAGAAAATGCCAGTTTCCATTCAATGCCTCACCTGACTGTTTCCATCAGGATAGTTTTCAACTTGTCTGATCTCTAGTTTTGCTGACAGCAGCATGAACCCATGCCTTATTTTAGTCACAGTGCCTACCTAAAGGGCATATGCAGTTGTTAGACTATTTTAGATTCCTCAGTGCCAGGCTAGCTATTCAATTTGGGAGACCTAGTACAAAATTAAAAAGGTACTGATTTTGAAAAAACTGTTAAGAATCTCAAGATAGTAACAGCAGAGTATTAAGCCCAGTATGGGACCCTTTGAGGAGCAAGCTGCTTTGCCCTTGAAGCTTGCCTTGCACCATGGCCACACATGGCTTTTCTACAAATATTTTTCCTTCTCTAGCAAGTTATATATAATTCAAAGCAATGAAAGGCAGAGAATTTTAGTGGGTGAGCCCATCAAGATGTTTATTCTATTCAAGGCCATTGTTTCCACTTTAAAAATATAATTTTGGAGGGTGCTAGGCACAAATCCCAGTGCCTCACACCTACTAGGCAAGCCTTCTACCACTATGCTAGTCTCTTAGCCTTTTTCTGCCTTCTGTCAAGGAGGAAAGTAGGCTATGCAGGAGCTGGAGTCATCTTGGATTATTAATTTCACTATAGACTACCAGACTTGCAACATGGGGGAAATAATTTAAATTAATAGTTGTCATGTTTCTTGTTTCTGCTCTTGCTTCTGTATTGGCAAGTTTTGAAGGAATGTTTGTTTCCGCGGAATATGAACTATGGGAAGGGCTAACCTCAAAGCTGGACTAGACGTCTTATTGAAATTGTTTGCACTATTATTCCTGGAAAGGCTCCTAGCTTTGCTCTTACACAAATGGGTATTGTTATAAATATGTAAACTGCAAATTCTGAACTTCTATGGGGTAACGGGCCATATTAGTTGATGTGCTTTAGACATCCTCTTTTTGGAAATGTAGCTAGGAATGTAAAAACAAAAGACACTGGGCGATAGAATATGTGGTGATTCAGGAGGTATACACCTTTGAGAAGTATGTTATTAAATCCTGAAAGTCACCTCTTATGTCATTGATGTTTTTACAGGAATTGCTTATCTGTTTGCCAAAGCTTATCTTGTTTCCAAGAAACCACAGTACCTGGACACGTGCATACGGTGTGGGGAGCTAACATGGCAGAAAGGCCTACTGAAAAAGGGGCCAGGGATTTGCCATGGTGTAGCCGGCAGCGCCTATGTCTTCCTTCTGCTGTACCGTCTTACAGGAAACTCCAAATACATCTACCGTGCCCAAAGGTCAGCTGTTTTCATGTGCATATTCTTAGAAGTCCCTTTTTCCCTTGAGACAAGATCTCACATGTCTTAGGCTGGTCTTAAATTCAATGACCTTGAATTCCTGACTCCTTACATCTTTCAAGTTCTAGGTGTACACCACCATACCATTTTATGAGGTGCTAAGGATTAAAACCAGAGCTTCTTATGTGCTAGACAAATACTCTACCCACTGAGCTACACTCTGAGTTCTAATTTTTGAAATCTTAATCTAATTGATTTTCTAAACAGGTAATATAGTCCCCTGGTTTCTTTTTCTTTTTCTTTTTTTTTTTTTTTTTTTGGTATTTTGAGACAGGGTTTCTTTGTGGCTTTGGAGCCTGCGCTGGAACTAGCTCTGTAGACCAGGCTGGTCTCGAACTCACAAAGATCCGCCTGCCTCTGCCTCCCTAGTGCTGGGATTAAAGGCGTGCGCCACCACCGCCCGGCAGTCCCCTGGTTTCAAATGTATAAAAAAAGGAGCATAGCATAGCGAGCATCCCCCCTCCCCAGCCATTTAATTGACTTCCCTGGAGATATTGTCTGGTGTGTCTTCCCAAGAATGTTCTTTGCAAATATGGGAATATATATCAAATTTTGTTTTTCTTATACAAATGATAGTGCCTTGTTATCTTGTTGATAATGCTATATGAATATATAATGGGCCTCGTCTATAATTTTTGTTAGTCTTATTAAAATAAGAATATTTGGCTCCAGTTGTTTCCAATATTTTCAGTATAAACAGTGCACATTATGAATAGATTATACTTTCCTGTCTTCTGTTTAGGAGGGAAGTAGCCTATGCAGGAGGCAGAGTCATCATGGATTACTAATTTCTTACACTGTGAACCTCCAGACCTTGCAACTGAGGGAAAATAATTTCTAATTTCTATTAATAGTTGTTATGTCTCTTCTTTCTTTTCTTGCTTCTGTAGTGGATACTACCTTTGTTAGCAAGTAAATTCCTAGAAATGGATATATATGTAACACTAAATTAGTGTCTGTAGTGTATTCCCTGAAGCATTGATACATATGAAAACCAGATGTAGAGCAGACAGCATTGTTTTGAATAGAAATAACTCCATACTGATTAACTGTATACACTGAGCCAGGAAAACTATGAATAGACTATAAATAAACTGGTAGAAAACTGAGCTGTCCCTTTGAGGGCACTTGGAAATTGTCTGTGTAAGTAGTCAGAAGAGGTCTTGGTTTTCTGGGTGGCACTTATGTCTGCTAAGCTAGGAGGCTTCTCAGCCACCCCCCCATAAGATTTGATTCTCCCGTATTTGAGTTGTCACTTAGTCGAGGCCAAAGAATAGTCCCTCATAGTTATAAGAATCCTTTTGAAGGGATATACCCAGAATCGTATTGGTAATGTGAAATAGTGCCCATTTCTCAGGCGTGCTGGCTGGTTTAAATAAGTTAACACATGAATTTTTATATTTTTTAAATTTTATAAACTTTATTATAAAAAAATTTGCAAATAAATACAAGAAAATCATTTTAAATAATGCCTGGGATATATAACTTCTATGTAAAGATTAACTTTTGTTATTACTAAATTTGAGTTTCATCATTTCTAAGTTTTATCTTTGCATATATATATATATATATACAGTGCTCATTTCTGAAAATGGTATCAATAGTAAAGTGAAAACTGTTGTTTCAAAAATGTACTCACTGTTCCCCAAATCAAATTAACCAGTTTTCTCAATAATTCTCAGTTAAAATGGAAGCCTGAATGGTAATTACAGAACTAAAAAGAATAGACAATATTGGCTACAGTACATATAAAAACCTAATGATTCTATAAAAAAACTGAGCTAAGAAAACCCCATCATTTATAAATTATTACTTATAAATAATTACTTATAAATTTATTTATACATAATTATACATATTGAGTTAATTCTTAAGTTACATTATTTTCTGCTGTTTAGAAGTACAAACTGTTATTTAAATGACTGCATATTTAAGAAAACAGTTGATAGAAAATCAGTAACAAGTGGAATTGTAATTTATTTCCTCATTTATTTTAAGCTGCCTGCAATAGTTCCAATGGCCCACAAAAGATCAAATGAGTAATTACTCTTGATAGGACTCCTGTGGTGGCTGCAATAATCTTAATTTATGACAGTTCCAACTCTCAGGCCTCACCAGCATTTTAACTGAGAATCAGAATTAGTGATTTTTTTTGTTGTTGATGAAAAATGAATAAGATAGTTAAAAACACTGATATAGGTGAGAACATTTGAAAGGCTGGAAACTATTATACAATGTTGTTTAGTTAATTTAAATAAAAAAATGAAAATCAAAGAAAAATGTTTTTCATTGAAATTTTAGAGATCGGGGACTTGTTTAAAAGGCAAATTGTCTTAACAGTAATGCCTCATAGTTGAATTTACTATTTGATGACACCATTATGAAAAGTTGCTTGCATCTTCCCATTCATCTTTATCCTTTGTTGCCCAAACAGATTGTGTAAAATCCTCACATTTATTTTCAGCCTCTGTGCTCTGTCACATATAAATGAGATCGAGTTCAGAAATAATATGCTTCCAGAAACACAAATATTTAGATTTTTTTAAAGGAACAGTGATATATGTTTGCTTTGGTTCAAGATAAACAAAAGTAGGATGATTTATGTGACTTTTTCACTTATAATTATTGGACAGTGGAAGGAATAGAATTTCAGAAAATACCAATGTGTTTTGATTAGCAGCTCCTAAAAATAATTGGATTTGTTTGGCAACAAAATCTGTTGCAAAACACAAAGACTTATATAACTGGTCTCTGTTTTTTTCTCTAGAGAATGGAGTTTTCTCAAATTAATAACATAATTCTGAAAACAAGCTGACACTAAAACTTATCTTCACAAAAGAAGAAGAGCATCCTGTAGCTGATCACATGGACACAGTCATATTAAAATTTCGTGTTTTCTCCTTCTTTTAGGTTTGCACAATTCTTGTTCACTGAAGAATTCAAAGCTGGTTCACGGGTCCTTGAAAGCATATATAGCTTGTATGAAGGCTTCTCTGGCACTGTTTGCTTTCTCATTGATTTGCTACAGCCCAATCAGGCTGAATTCCCTCTCTTCAGCGTCTTTGTTTAAAGGCTCCATCTCCCATTGCAGCCTGGCAGAAGTCCCCTGAGATTTCCTGGGCCTCCTCTAGGCAATTTCCCACATAATCCACATCCAATGGCATCACAACTATGAGCCTTCACATTGCTGCCAGAAGGATGAGCTCAGCCTGATGAAGAAAACGTGATACCAGACTGGAGAGAGAGCCTGCCAAGCAAAGATGCCACAACTCATCTAAAAATCACAGATTTGATGTTTCAGGGGAAAGGTGTAAAACCGAAGATCAGAAAGTGAAAGGAAAATAATGATTTCCAGTTTGTGACACTGAAGGCAAAGATGAACTGGAGGTGATGGGGATAGCCTGGCAGCCCTTTGAAAACTGGAGAGCAAATTTGACCATCTGTCTAAACCCTCCACCCTTAAATTCAGAAGTGAAGACAATCTAAATAATCTAAAATATATAAAATAATTTTGCCCTCTTAAAAAGTGTTAGCAGGGATCAAGTGTCATGATAAAGGACATGAAAAGAGACCCTTGATTGTCCTAGGGTTTGCTTGCTGAAGTTTATGATTTTTTTTTGAGTGAAGATATTTGAATATGTATGTGGGTATTTTTAAAATTACTATCCTAGGCACTTTAAAAACATCATATCATAACTTATTTTAAACACTGAAATTTGAAGCTTCCTTAGGTCTTAGACTATCTCTTTCCCTAGTTTTGTTTTCTTTCCTAGAGCTCAATATAGTGAGATTTCGGGCAGGAAGGAATGTAATTTTAGTGACAGCCTAAGCTTAGTAGCTTAGGGGTGTGGCTTGTTTAGCATGCACAAGGTCCTAGTTCCATGCCTAGCATCATGAACAAACAAAAAGGAAGACAGGAAAATTCTTATCTAGCAAATAAGTGTTGTTGTCATGTGTTTGTCTCAACTTGAAGTGTGACCTGTATATTGTATATGTTAGTAATTCTTCAAATGCCTTCATCTTTGTAATCTCTAGGAAGCTATTTGACTGTAAAATATGCTCTCGGTGAAAATCACTCATCTCAAAGATCAGGGTAACTACCACAAAGGTAAGTCATTTCCGTATTTCATAGAATACCATGAAAGACATGGAATGAGGAAAAAAGTGGTTATCGAATGAATGTTGTTCGGTTTTATCCTATTAGATTAAGAGTGGGATGAATTCCCTGGCTGGTCACCTTACCTTGCAAAATAAAGGACATGCTAGAGCTTTACTATCATACCAGTTGATTCTAGTTATCATATTAAGTTTACTTTTGCTATAAACAAAAGTTATAAAATTGCTTCAAGCCAATAGTAGATTGCTAAACACTAATAGGAGCAACTGTCACTTCCATACACAGAATATGAGTTTACCACAGTCCTGGTATTTAACCACTGAAGTTCAAACATCATATTAAAGAAAACTGTTGTGCTATATAGGATGTCATTGTTTCAATAGTCATTAGCTATTTGGATATGTATATATAC
Source organism: Dicrostonyx torquatus (assembly GCA_028555095.1). Lineage (NCBI taxonomy): Eukaryota > Metazoa > Chordata > Mammalia > Rodentia > Cricetidae > Dicrostonyx > Dicrostonyx torquatus. Next base: position 801,531 of record JAQHUG010000466.1, on the reverse strand, counting down.
ATAGGTACATATGTGTATATGCTACATTTATTACCATATAATTTGAAGCACTATTTGAACTGTAGATAGACATTGAGAGGAGTTAGGTAATACTTTACTGCCTAGAAACATTTCTGTGTGTGCTGGCTTGTGGAGCTGTATGAACCAATGGATTTGTATGGGTTTGTATGAATGTTATATATATGTGATCCTATTTTGGAAAAGACTATCTCTTGTATTCATAAGATTCTCAAAGAATCTTACCAAAGAAAAGAACTGTCTTTTTATATTTTATGACTCTTTGTACGTTTACAATTGTTAACACAAGCTGAGACAAAATGATTTTTGCAAAATGTGTACCTTGTTGGCTTATGGTCCCATTTCACACCCTCATATCTCAGCATATAAAATTGGCTTTAATTGCTCTTCTGTGAAAATACTGTTTGGAGTAAAACTTAATTAGATTCCAGAAGTTCTTTCTTGAGAAGGGCAAGCACCTTTTGGAAGCCCTAAGGAAGATTCTGTCTACAGAATGTTCTCCTTCTGAAAGGACAAGTGGCAGCTGCTACAACATCTCATTTAAAATGCATTTGGCAGCCAGGCGGTGGTGGTGCACGCCTTTAATCCCAGTACTAGGGAGGCAGAGGCAGGCGGATCTCTGTGAGTTTGAGACCAGCCTGGTGTACAAGAGCTAGTTCCAGGACAGGCTCCAAAGCTACAGAGAAACCCTGTCTCGAAAAACCAAACCAAACAAACAAACAAAACAAAAAATAAAATGCATTTGGCATGTGCTCTACAGGCTAAAGATAACCAGGCAGAATTAGGCCTTTTACATTAAAGGAATACATGCTTTCATTGTGTCTCAGCAGCCCCTCAATTTGTGTTAGGTGATCTCCCTAAAGACAGAGCTAGGAGGGAACAAAACAAGGATTCGAAGTCTGGTTTCTCCTTTCAGGTTCATTTATTCAGTATTCTAGATTAGAAATATGCCAGCATCACAGTAGACAAATCATCCCCTCTCTCAAAGGAACCTCCTTTTAAAAATCTGCCCACCTCTTCCATCATTCATTATATGGACCGGAAAACCAAAGGACTAAGAAATGACGCATAGATTTGTTGTATCTGTTATGTTTCCAGGAGCTTTAGAAAAACTGGACCTACCTTTTAAAGATGCAATAGAGTGACTGTAACTTTGTGCTGATCATTGTGAAAAGCTCGCTATTTTTGTGTATCATATCTAAAAAAGGGTCATGTTTGGGTGTGGTCTTTCTGAGGTACCACCTCAGTAAATTTGAAACAAGGATATACTTTTTTTTTGTTTTTTTGGCTGTTAAACCTATAATTGAAACTTTCCATTTTCCTGAAAGAAAAGCACCATTAGTTTGAGAATGCTCTTCTATATTACTTTCCCAAGAAAGGGATGAAAGACACAGGAAAGTAAGTCATGTCATTTATTTCATAATCAATTTCATGTGTAGTAACATTCTTAATATTAAAGCATGGTCCCTCTTGAAGGTTACTCTGGCATTTTTGGAAAGGTTTGTTTTTATTATTTTTAATTACAAGTACGTGTGTGGATATGTGCATGAGAGTGCTGGAGCTGCAGTTATGAAGGGCTCTGAGCCACCCGATGTGAATTCTGGGAAGGGAAATCTAACTTGGGTTCCCAGAAAGAGGGGCGGGGCTCCATGCTCTTAACCGCTGAGCCATCCCTTCAGCTCTTACTGTGGCATTTTCACCACTGTTCATGCTGTCAGACTATTTACTATATAGGACAAAACCAATCCTGAATGCTGAGTGGAGATATTTGAGGATACATTGAAAGAGCCTTAACAATAAGGAAGGAGACTGCATTATCCTTCGATAGCAATATATTTTGTAAAACACTGTAGTTTTGTGGCATTAGCATAGTTACATGCCTTTCTTTCTACCCTTAACTGTTTATATTTAATTTACTCTATTCATTGCCACTTTACCTCTTTTCAGTTTGGAACCTGGTATTTGAAAAGAACAGAAGTTTTACAATATATATTTCCCACTGACTTTTTTCCAGGCAATTGACCATGTTGTTAAGATAATAGTATTCAATTATGACAATTCATTACATAGAACAGCTTACTTGCTCTGTACTAAATCCCATCTCTTCTTTTTACTTCTTTAGTTTTCTTTGAGATTTTAATCAAAGTGTTATGTAAATTATTTTTGATTTCTGTAGAGAGTATATCTCAGTAATTTCAATGCAAAAAATATGAGTTTGGGATTTATAACCAGGCAAAGAAATTATACACAGGCTGAGGATGTAATTCTATAGTAGAACACTTTTCTAGCATGCATGCTGCCCTAGGCCCTAGTCCCAGCATTAAGAACAAAAAGACATCAAAGAAAAGACACAATTAAAAGGAAGTAGTAATGTCAAGAGAATCATGTTAGAAATCCCAAATCCTTGTTCTGCCACTCTTTAGGATCACTGTATATAGTTAGGTACCTTGCCTAATTAATACAGTTGTCATAGGAGTTATTTGTAAATATGGGTTCTTTATTATTTAAAAAGGCTCCTATATTTTAGGTTCCCACTATGTGCACATAAAATTATGCTCACTTCTTATATAAAAACTAAATAAACAAACACATGTCATATGATGATGCAGTGCTTGGGGCCCAGGACACTAGAAGGGTAAATATATATTTTATATTCTACTGCCAATTCTGACTGTGGTGTTTATGCCTCAGAAAGTTCTGACTTGAAAGAATTTCCTCCAGAGGAATGGGTGGTGTAGTCTAGATGCTCTCTTTAACACAAATATTTATTTTGCTGACTGAAAATAAAGGATTCTGGTGCCGGTAACTGAAGAAAAGGAACATCCAGGCCATAACTATATAGCAAAAAATGAATTGGGAAATAGGATAATTTAACACTGTTTTTGTCTGTATTTTAATTTGGTCATCAGAGGTGTGTTACCTATAGGAATAGAATTATGCTGCTTGTGAAGGCTCCCTTAAATTATTATGTCTCAAATTAATAGCTTGGATGACTAACCCTCAAATTTACCAAGGTCATGTGATCTTAGCATAAATTTGGCTAGAAAAAGGCAAGCTAGAAGTCAGGATCAGGGCTTGGGGGTTGCTTACCAAAGCATGGCATCTGAAGATAATTTGTACATGTGCATTTAATGGGACTAAACAAGTATAGTCTTACCACTGGGACTTTTTTCTTGCTTACTGAAATCTCTTTAATCCTAATCCACCTTCAAGCCAGCATGTGTCATCACCTGTCTCTAAACATCTCATTTGATAATGGATTTTTTTCCCTATGTCTGTTTAATCACACACATAACTTCTTTTCGCCTGGGAAAGCAGGCTTCCTCTGTATCTTTTTCCACATCTGTCCTTAGCTAAGAGCATGGGGCTCAATCAGACTTGACTCTACTTTAGACAGAAGGGCTGACCTCGAGGTCAGTAGCAACCAGAATTGGGACTATTCTGTAGTCAGATCACAAGTACAGGGCAAGCTGCCACAAGAGTGCCTTTGCAATGAGAATAAAGTAGTGGCTACATGTATCCTGCTTCCACTCCATAAACAGGACTGGCCATATTGTTTTTATGTCTTTTATTATGACAAAAACCAAAGTAGTTTCTACACAAACAGTCTCTCCCCTTATTTTATAAACTGAAAGTGTTAATGAATTGGAACCTTATGGGTGATGCTGTTAAGATTTAAAAGAATATTCATTCTCATTTTCTTTAAATTTTGAACCTTGTCCTTTCCATCCAGTTCCCTTCACAAATGACAAACTCTCTCATCTTCAGGATTCTCTGTGTCTTCATTTCCTTTTGGGGTATCTGTTATTCACTCATTCTGAATTAACTTTGAAAAGTTATTTAAATGGAAAATCAAATCTTCTATGTTTTTGTTCTGCATCGGGGTGGAAGAAGGACCAGTGAATTGTATGACACATGAAGCAGACTTATCTTTGTACTCAGAATCACCTGAAAGGGAAGATACCACTTTTGTTACGGAATAATCACTAAATTGAAAGTAGCTGAAGATCTATGTCTTAAAGATCTTCCTGAAGTACCCCAATTTACTCCCTTGTGTTATGCTTTCAGAAACAATGAGCACTCCAAAAGAATGGAGATGGGTGAAACACCTGTGTGTATGTGTAAACAGAATTACTTTATATAGAATAATGCAGTTCTACTGAAATTTTCTTCATATATTTTGTGTGATGTGTTCCTCAGTGTACAATCTTGTATTGTGTGTGAAGTAGCTGTGACTTAGCAATTAGTATAAAAAGGCATAAAATCTATACTTGTCTACTGTCTTCAGCAAATGACCTTATTATAACATATTTTAGTGGGATGTCTGTGTGTAAATGGCAATTACCAGTAAAATAAATTGTGTCATTAAATTTGATTCAAGTTGAATGTGGTAATACTTATATATGGATATATTCAAGTAAGCATATTGCTTCAAATAATCAGTCTTGTCTCTTTTAGGGCTTTTAATATTAGAGGTATCTTCTGAAGACTGTAGCAGTGGTAGACTCTTTTTGCTCTTGAAAATGCAGTATCATTTGTATTATAGAGATGTTCCAGCAGTAAGAGTGGAACACTTAAGTATAATAGTTTGGTCTCAGAATATGGTATAGGTCACTCCAGTCTCTTGTATGTAGTGGCACCAAACTAACAGAATTTTTAAAATGGATTTTGTAGAAATCAGTGAAACATGTTGAGAAGCCATAAATAACTAGGGACTGGTCAAACATCACATACTAGAGTGAATAGAATCTACTTCACCAAAAGGGTTTTCATTTTTGCACAATTTGCAATATTTACAAAACTATGTTTGTATTATCATTGGGTTAAAACAAAGTTAATCTTCCTGATGGTACATATCACAAGCAGCAAACCAGTGCAATTCCTTAATCTTTTGGGGCAATACCCCAAATAGGAAATTGTCAATATAGTATAACAACTTACTCCTAATTGTACTTAAGAATAAACAAGCACCACAGTTTAATATACTATTTAAGTTTAAAGACATGCTCAATAAATTAGTGTTATTAATAAAATTGTGCTCTTTGCTGGTATTTCTCCACCAATTATGAGTAAAACAAATTATTAAAAATAAATCAAATGATAGGAATTAGTTATTAGTACTTTAAAATTCTTTTAATTTTTATTAACATTAAATTGAACACCAGTTATCTGTTGTATATAACAAGAATTTTGAAATACTTGCACACCAATTGAGAGGCTTTCTAAAAATGCCTTTTGCCAAAATCAAGTTCTTTGACTTCTTGCTAATTCTTATATGTCTGTAGGGGTACTTTGAGGGGTTTGAAAGATATATCAGGAACAGTTCCAATCTTAGTGCAGAACATTTTGGTAATCATTTTACTGTATTACAAAATGTTATACTATGATATTTTATAATAAAACAAAATTATCAAGTATTCTGGCCTATTACATATTATTATACCCAAACATCACTTTCTATAAGTCTATTACTGAGTGCACATATTTTTTTAAAAAAAATCATAGTGGGTATTTTGATCCTAGTGAGGAAGTATAATGCAATATCTGACATTGATTTCTAACGAAAAGCCACTTAAATGTAGGGCAGGGAAACTAAATTGTAAATGTATATATTCATCTGACTGATGAAATGACAAGTGATAATTCGGAAAGGTCAACTTATAAATGCTCATCAGATTTTAGCTTTTGTTATCTATTTTCCTGGAGCAGAACGACAATTGTCAGTTGAATTTGCTTCAGCTTCACCGAGCGGTTTGCTTACAGTCCACTGCCTAGTGTAATGAAATCTCTTCTGAAGCAAGACTGACGTAGAAACTTAGTGATGCACCTTAGTATTTTTTAGCTCTGTTATAATATCAAAAACACTGTGATCTTTCAAATGTGTTTTCTGTATCAGTTTTGTACTGTAGAAAATAATCTGCCATAAACTGTTTAAACTTTATTGTTTAAAGTGATGTTGCTGGCTTATTGTACCGCTGCTCCACAACACGGTCCACTTAATAATGTAAAACCTGTGATAATCCTTTGCCTTAAGATATGATGCTAAACCGTTATTGTGTTCTAATTAATTATTCTTGCTACTCATTAGTTACCCATTAAAGCTAATGATGGTATCAAATAAAATATTAAACAAATACACCGTGGAGGGCTGCTGGTGATTCTGTTTGTGACTGTGTGTATCTGGGTCCAGGACATGGTGGCCTGCTGGGCTCTATAAATAGGCATTCGTAATCCTTTTGGAGAAAGGGCCTGGTACTTCTCAGGCCTTGGCTGAATTCTCCCCTCAACCTTTATAAATAGATTTTCTGAGGTCACTGCAACAACCAAGTCAAACAACTCAACTTGTCCACACCTCTCTTCGTTCTTGTGGAGATCTTAGGAATCTTTACATCTTGTTTGTATTTACATCATTTTCCAAAATAGAAAAAATGCCCAAGATGCTGCCTGAAAATTAAAATCACCCAATTTCTTCATGGAAAATGATCTTAGAAGGTGTGAAGGAGTGTGTGTGTCTGTGTTTCTGTGTCTTAATGTATAGAAGGTTGTGAAAAATTCAGCGGGTACACGGGATGTGTACAGGTTAAAACCAGACAAAATCCCAGCCCTGAGAAAAGTAAGTAGACACAAATTCCAACCTCCAACCAAGAAGATATTTGCAATTGAGTACCTGTCAGCAACACTCAGGGCAGGTCTCATGGTCAGGAGTGTGGGCCAACACAAAAGGGCCTCCCTGTTTGTTGGTTGGTTGTTTTTTTTTTTTTTTTGAGCTGGGCGGTGGTGGCGCATGCCTTTAATCCCAGCACTCGGAAGGCAGAGGCAGGCGGATCTTTGTGAGTTCGAGACCAGCCTGGTCTACAAGNAGGCAGAGGCAGGCGGATCTTTGTGAGTTCGAGACCAGCCTGGTCTACAAGAGCTAGTTCCAGTGCAGGCTCCAAAGCCACAGAGAAACCCTGCCTCGAAAAACCAAAAAAAAAAAAAATTATTTTTGTACTTTTTGTTTCATTTTGACTTTTTTTGTCTTACTGTTTTTTATTTTAGGTATTTTTTGGGACAGAGATAGCATAAAGTTGGGTGGTTGGGAGGATAGGGGAAAGATTATGTTGAAATATACTGTATTCATTTTTTTAAAATAAACAGTTGAACGAAAAAGAATTGTTAGCCTTAAGGATTGGCATACCAACAGAGAGGTGTGTGGGGGGCTGAAAACTGCTTCCTTATTCGGCTCTGGTCTTTGACCTGCCTTGAGTTAGTCACAGTTATACAGCAATATATTCAGAAGGCAGTTTTATCTAGAAAGGAAAACTTCGGCTCACACAACTCTTTCGATGCTTCTTCTCTGTACTAGAAAGACAAAGGACATGCTCAAGAGTTCCGTTGAAAAGTTAAAGGTATTTCTTGGTATGTTGAGTGCATGACCAAACACTTGTGCTCTGAAAACCTTCTCAGGGGTCTCAGGACCTCTTGGAATAGCAGGAAAACCTGAACTTTTGACCAGGCTTTTTTTCTGCCCAGAAACCAGACGGATCTTGGATCAGGAAGGAGTTCAGACTCCCTCACCCCCAATTCTGGTTTCTGCTGCTTACGGTTTATCAAAGTCACTCAAGACAGCCTAGACCTATGGACTCTAGGACCCAGAGGCTGCGCGCGGGCCAGCTTGGTAGGCGGCCTCCTGGCGTGCTAGGGCAGCTGCGGTCAGAAGGCGCAGGTTCGCAACCGGCCGGCCTGGAACAGTGTCCCCAGAGCCACCGTGAGCTTGTGGCGCGCGCTGGCGGCTGCGCACGCTGCGCGTGGGCGTGTCCGAGCGGAGCCACGCTGCCCGCCCCACCCCCCTGTGGCGGTTGCCCCCAGGCAGGGCTCCAGCTTGCGCGGGTTGTGTGGCCGGGCCCGCGTGCCCTCAACGGCTACGCTGCGCGCCAGCGGCTCGGGGCCGGGCATGCTGGGAACCGCTCGGGAAACCGTCACCGCCGCCACCCGCGGGTCGAGTCTCTGAGGCGCGGAGATGAAATTCCCGGCCTCGGTGTTAGCGTCCCTGTTCCTGTTCGTGGCTGAGACGATAGCGGCGCTCTACCTGAGCAGCACCTACCGCTCCGATGGGGACCGCATGTGGCAGGCTCTGACGCTGCTCTTCTCCTTGATGCCCTGTGTTCTGGTGCAGTTCACGCTCCTCTTCGTCCACCGCGACCTCAGCCGCGATCGGCCACTGGTGCTGCTCATGCACCTGCTCCAGCTCGGGCCCCTGTTCAGGTGAGTGTGGAACCCAGAACCCGCCCTTAGGCCACAGCCCCTGGCCATTTCCCCCTCTACTGCCCCAGCTGAGGAAGAGGCCTTCCTGAAGGGGACAGGTGGCCAGAACCAGGGCTGACCTGCCCTGCTTGCCCAAACCTTCCCATTCCATCTCAGGAGATGTCCTGGATTTAAGAGTGGTTAAAGTCAGAGCTTTTATGGGTCATTTAATTTAGTCTGTCAAGCGCATGGCACTTAACTGTGTACCAGGCACCACTCTGAGTGCTTTGTTAAAATTTATTTCATATACAGAAGTCTAGAAATTGATGCACTCTCCTTTTCTCTTAGCGTGATGATTATTGTCTAGTGTGAAAACATACGGTACCGGATATGTCTTCTGAGTCTGCCCAGTTTTTAATATAGTCATGAAATCTGGCACACAATGTGCCTTGAAGACAAGAAGTTACTATGTATTAAGAAAAACTGTTAATGCCATTTCTGGGCGGAGAAGTTGTTGTTGCTCCTGTGGTGCTGTGGATTCAATCCAGGGCCTGGTACCGGCTAGGCAAATGCTCTACCACTGGGCTAAATCCTTAGCCCTGAGAATGAATCTCTATGAACACAACACAAGAAGTACACAGTAATGAAATAGACCTGATTTTAATCTCAGAACTTGAAGGGAATTTAAATGTATTATTTTCCTATCTTTTATCGTACTCGGGGAAATGCGAAAGTACAAGTTTATGTTCAGATTTAAAAAGCATTCACAATATTAAAACTTTGCATGCTGCTTTAAACACAACCGTTTTAGCTTACTGTACTGACGTGCAGTTTAACAGTTATGGCAAACTCGGTAAACAGGTTCCCCATTCTTCAAGAACTAGGGATTCCTAGAAAGGGTGAGAAACTGCTGCTGACAGTCAGGGAGGACTTAGAAAGCATTGCAATCAATTAGCTAGTAGAGAACCCATGTACCTAAGCAAGCCCTGTGGCCCTGCTAGTTAGTGCCCCTGCTTAAGAAGCAAAGTGAGGTTTGACTTTAGACAAGGCACTCATCATTTCATGTCATCTGTGGGGAGGAACCTCCTATTTGGGTGGAGTGGCTTGGGGAACTGAGAATTCACAAAGGTTGCTGGAGTTGAGTGGTTTGGTTCACACCTCCATGCCTTAGCTGATTGACTCTTGCCATGAAGTAGATGCAACTGTGCTAACAGCATTTGTTCACGGCCTATGATTTTGGTGCTGGAGGTTGAACCAAGGACCTTAAACATACCGAACCCATGCTCCGCCAATGCTATAGACAGTCTCAATCCCATTTTATACAAGGAGCAAATGAGGCTCTGGAACATGTTCCCAAGGCTTCCTTCCAAAAGGCAATTAGGTTCATTATGTTCTCTGTGTTCTGTAAAAGAAAGTAGAGTGCTCACTGTACTTTATCAGCAGTTCCATCTTCAAAGCCTTAAATGGTTCATCATTTGTGAGCAAAATTTAAAAAAAAAATAACCAAAAGTAACCAGGCAAGTAAGAATACTCTATTATTGCTGTCATTTAGAAGTGTCTCTTAACGTTAAGAGTACCTCAAGACAAAGCTGATAGAATATTGCTTATATTATATGAAACCAGCATGACAACTATAATCTAGACTTCAAGGGAGTATATTAAAATGTAAAGAACAATAGTACTGAATGGCAGAATGTGAGTTTAGTTTTTTTTTCTCCTAAATATGAACATATGACAAATTTCTCCTTTATTATAAATTCTTCGGTATTTTTCAGTCATCACAGTACTTAAAAAACTTTATTAAGGAAAGGAGTTTCATATTCTGATATTAGTTGATTTATGTCGAGAAGTAATTGACCCACGATCTTTGAAATGAGATAGACAAAATAAGTTTTCAAGATCCTTAGCTTGCAAATGAAAAGGAAATTTGTTGATTTTTGGTTAACAGGACTTAAAAATTATTACTGAGATTTCTTCCTAATGACAGGTTCTAATTTGAACTCTGAAATCCTCAGCTTTTCAGAAAGATCTAGTTATTCCCCCAAACAAGGGAATCACAACACTTCTTCCCTTTTACCCCTTAGCAATGGTTTTTAATAATATTTTCAAATTATTTAGGGGTGGTTTACTTCTACTCAAGTTAGGGTAGCCAAACTACATTTTTTGGGAGATGCTGTTATTGCGTTCATACAATATGACCCAATTAAAGTTCATACATATTTTATTCTATATAGTGCTTGCCTTAATATGTCAGATACTTAGTACGGGGAAGATGGAGGTCTGCAATATCTTACACTAATGATTATGGACTATAACTGTTAGCTCACTTCTACCTCTTTATTACTTCAGGAAGTCATTGGCAGAACTATTTAGTTCATTTATTTATTGTAATGTTAGTGTTATATTTAAATGAATAGCTACAATTTCTATAGCTCTTTCTAATATGAACTTTGGATGGTGTCATGAATTATCTTTTTTTCCAATTTGAATGAAAATCTTACTTTAAGATATACTAAATATTCTGGAAAAACCGAAGGGAAACTCTCTTTTACCCTCTGGTGGTATATAACTTTAATCCCAGCACTCAGAAGGCAGAGGCAGGTGGATCTGTATGAGTTCGAGGCCAGTCTGGTCTACATAGTGAACTCCAGGAAAGCCAGGACAACATAGAGAGACCCTGTTTCAAAGGAGGAAAAAGACAAATATATCACTTGAGGAAAGCAGTGGATTGTGAGAGGCTCCAACATTGGAGCTTCCTGTGCCGTTATTTTTTTTTTTCTGGAAACTTTGTCATTTGCATAATTTGATCTCAAGCTTCATTTTAAAGAAATCTATAAATGATCCCTATTTTATATAGTCTCCTCAAACATCAATAGAATTTTATTTTTCTACAAACCCTTATTTCATTCATTCATTTCATAGAGCAGCTTTTAGCATGCTCTACCTTGCTTGTTTATTTTGGTCTTTAAAAGCTCTAAGTTTAACTTTTATATCACAAGTAAAGAATAATTGTTCAAATAACAGAGAAACAAAATATATTTGTACAGCAAAGAAAATAAAACCTTTAATTCAACAGCCTAAAGAGAATAATTCTTAATGCTTTGTTTTATATCCTTGCTTGTAATTATGTGGGGTATGATTGTAAACTGTTGGGGAAAATGAACCCAAATTTCAGCAGTTTGCTAATTTACAAAATTTATTTATCCCCATCAAGTCTGACCAAAGTTTAACAACTTGTTTACACAATTTCTTTTTAACATTTGTCACTTTTGAGTCACTATAATTCAGTTCTGTCATTCCACTGTTTATGTGTATGTTTGTGCAAAAATATGTTTGAAGGTTTCTCTTAAAATTTGCTTCCC
>JAQHUG010000466.1:759686-774669 GCA_028555095.1 Dicrostonyx torquatus | reverse complement strand
CAGACCCAGAAAGACAATTATCACATGTACTCACTCATAACAATGCCAAACCAACAGAAACAATTTATATTATATTTTTGAAGGGAAAAATATTGAAATTTCAGTGTAGATTGCATTCTCTGTATCAGTGACCTGACGGCATATAGTCCAGAGCTGGCAAACAATAGGGCCTCAGAAAACCACAGGGGATGTATTGCCCCAGAATTCAGCTATAGCAATAAATAACTATGGGTATCATCTCTTCTTTTGGACTAAGGCAGTATAATTGATGATGAGATGTTCCAGTCTAGTAAGAAATGCTGATGCTTGAGTTTCAGAGTTTGGCCCGGGCCATTGTAGCCCTATTACTTGACAAAAGCTCAACACAGCTCAGAAAAATCATATGTTAATACCTACCATCAACAAATACTGTCACAGACGTTAAACCTGTAAATGTGCTTTAGACTTCTCTCACATTACAACATTATTTTTAGATGGTGGCGTTTGTGAGACATCTAAGAGTGGACACACCATTAGGATTATTAACATTCTTTGTGGAGTCGGGAATGGATAAAATGGGTAGATTCTTGGGTACTCTGATTTTTGGGTACATGTCCTTCCTTGCAGCTGTGGTAAAAGTTTTGGTCCACATTGTCCCACTGTGAGCACATGCCCTAGCACACACTACAGTGTTTTCTTCTTCTTAGGACTTTTGTCTGTGCCGGAGAATATTGCTTAGGTACTGCTGGGCACTGTTTGAAAGATAACATCCATTGGATCAGTTCAAAACTAAGGGAAATGGCAGTTAATGAACAATGCTTCAGACTATATCCTTCAAATGGATGACTGGGATCCAGTCTAGATGAGCCTCTGTGGATTCTCAGTAGGCATGAATATCATGCAGTAAGTGGAGCAGTAACCAGCTTAATGATGTCTCTGTTGGGCTTGTGTTTTTCCTTCTTGCCTTCTCTAACTCCTTCATTCTGTTTTCTTGGCCTGCCTCCCAAATGAACTTTTTTGTCTCAATTTTATTTTATTGCTTGTTTCCAGAACCAACTCCACTTTATGAATTAATTTAAATACAATAGCTTTAATTCCTATCTTCTTAGAGACAAAATAGGAGGATGAGTTGAAGGATAGTCTTTTGTGTTTATATGTAATCCTTTACATGAGTTAATAACTGAAATTATATATTTCAGTTACCCTGTCCATCTCAGGTTTTTACATGCATACTCAGTTGCACACATATATGCAAAGATCCTCAAAATGTCTAAAATGGACTACATTGAAATGCTGACATAGTTAGAATATGGGTAATTGTTTCTTTTTTATACATTATGCCTTTACACTAAGTGTAAGGTTTTTCGAGGGAGGTGGGGAGGGTGAACCTACGTGAACTACTGGAACTGGCTTTTGGTCTTTGTCATATTCACTTGAACATGAGCAGTCCTGGCAGATAAGTGTATTCAATATGTTGCCAACAAATGGTGAAAAGAGAAAATCAATTGACATTACAAATGGTATTTCTATGAGTTAAGCAGACTAGTTACATTAATATTATTTTATAGATGAAGAAAACTGAAGCTATCAATTAAAAAATTTCAAGTGACTACATATCCAATTAAAGGCTTAAAATATAAGTCTTTACATAATAAGTACTGAAGCTGTGTTCCCATAGTAGACTAATTGATCAGCATAACAGTGTCACCAAGGATACAGGGGCTTTACATTTTCATCTATGTTTTTTGACTTGTTACTGGAGTTTCCTTTGTTGATTTTAAGATGACTGTGTATCCATTATATATTTCTGCATTAATAGAACACCATATATGTATGTAAAAACAATGAAAAGGAAGCCATGAACTTGAAAAAAGCAAGGAAGGATTTATGTGAAGGTTTGGAGGGAGAAAAAAAGAAGAGGGAAATGATATAATTATAATCTCAAAAAAGCAATTTAAAAAATGCCACAGGGATCAGAGACGACTCAATGGATTAGAACACTGGCTGTTCTTAAAGAGGACCCAGCAGCTGCAGGCAATTACACCTATCTGTAACTCCCATCTCAGGGGGGTCAGATGCCCTCTTTTGGCTCTGTATGTACTGTATCCATGTTCACATGTGATACACAGACTTAGTGTACATACATTCAGGCATACATTTAGGCAAAACACCCATATACATAAAAGTAAAATTTTAAAAAAGATCACAAAATGTAGTGATCTAAAATAGCAATATTCTTTTCTTTTGCACACAGTTGTTTTCAATCTGTACATAGTCTCACCAGGGTCAGCTCTTCTCTGCTAGACATAGGGTCAACTGAGTCAGTTTAATTAGGGCCTGACAACTTGGTATTCTTTCACATTGGTTGCTTAGCTGTGGCTGAGAGGTGGAAGCTATGATTCCTTTCCAGGTAGAATTTTCCTTAACTGAATGGTTCATTCTCGTAATTTATTCTCTTTCTCCTTCCTCCTTTCCTGCTCTCCCATACCTTCCCTCTGCTCTGCCATTCCCCTTAATCCTGGTGCTGGGGCAATCCTTCTCAAAGCATGGCAGATTCAGATTGGCAAGATATATAAATTGGAAGTTGTTTAAGTCAGGATCTCTTTATGTTGCCCAGGCTGGCAGGCTAGAGATCTCTTAATAGGTCAGGCTGGATTCCAACTCCTAGTGTCCCTGCTTCTGCTTTCTGAATTCTTGGATTATAGTTTCATTTCACCATGCCTAATAAGTTTTCTGTTCTTACAATATGTGACCTAGAAATTCGTAGTTATTTTTGCCATGCTATTTAAGGAGTAACATGATAGGAAAAGAAGAGCTGGTATGGCCATGCATGCTATCTGTAATCCCAGCTCTTGTGAGACTGCAGTAGGAGGTTGGAAAGTAAATTCAAGGATATCCTCAACAACCATTTTTGTTCTATCTAAGACCTCAAGAAATTGAATGGTTCCTATCCACATTGGTGAGGGTGGAGCTTCTTTAGTCTACTTATTAAAATGCTAATCTCTTGCAGAAACACTCTCACAGACACAGCCAGAAACAGTGTTTTACCAGCTATCTGGGAATCCCTTAGCTTAGCATTGGCATATAAAATAAGCCATCACAGTCTAGGCTAGGTTAGGTCAATCTTGGCTAAGCATAATCAAGAATATAGTCATCATGTCATTTGGGGATAACTGATTGATCATGACTGTGTCTGAAATTACCCTCTTCTATGTGGTTTCTACTTCCCCCAGTAGGCTACCATGTTGATGGCAAGGCTCTGGAAGAGTCAAAGGCTAAAAACCTGCAAAGTCTCTTTGGTCTAGGTATAAAACCAAGTTGGTTTATGTCTGTTGGTATACATTTTGTTTTCATTATAACTCTCAAAGCTTCTTCATTGAGGGCCTAGAGTGAATAAGAATGCTTGCTACTCTGGCAGAGAATCCAAGTTTGGTTCCAAGCATGCGCATCTTGTCTTAAAACTGTGACTCCAGATACAACCCCCTATTCTTACTTCCTTTGGTGCCAGGCACATACATAATACACATAGATATATACATGCAGGCAAAACATTCATACACTTAAAATAAATAAACCTTGAAAATAATTTTAAAAGCTTTTTTATAGGAGATAAAAATATACATGTCACTTTTTCATAAAATGTAGTATTCACAATTGAATGTGCTCTTATAAACTTATTTTGGTAAGATTGGAAAGCACTGGAGATATGTTTTATTTTGGTTTTGGTCATATCGCTGTGATTTTGCTTATGTACCCAAATGTGAATTTTGGAGAAGCTGAATTGCATAGTTGATTTATGTTGAAAGGTGATATAGTAAATCCTTCTAAATCCAAGACTTCCCATCTTACACCTGGAAAATAATACACATGTATATATAATTTAATTATTTAATTTAATTTTAACTGATACATTAAAATTATGAATATATGGGATACCACATGATGGTTCGATATATGTATACATTGTATAATATTTAGAACAGTGTCAATATATTTACTTAAATTTATTTGTCATTTTATTATTGTGAAAATATTCAAAATAATCTTTTATTTTAGGAAGTATATATTATCATTATCTTTAATTACCATCCTGTGCAACAGTATGCCAGAAGTTACTACTCCTATCTGGTTATAACTTAATTCTTATTTATCCTTTGACAAGTCAGTCCTCACCTCACCCACACTGTCACCCTCGCATTATTCTCCATAATCTTTGTGTCCACCATTCTTGTCTCAAATTCTGTGATGTCAGTGTTTTTTAGGTTGTACATATTAATAAAATCATCCGTTACTTTTCTTTTCAGTGTAAGGGTTTCGTTATTTGATACCAGTTATATACCTTATTTCCTTTGGGTATATAACTGGTACTAGAGATTGCTGGATCATATAGTAGTACTGTTTCCACTTTTTGACTGACTTCCTCACTGCTTTCCAAAATATCTGTACTTATTTATTCTAAGTTTTGTCCCAGGTATCAGTCTGTCTTTATCCAAAAGTTGATAACTTTGATATTATGAAGGACCAATACCAAAAGCCCTGCAACTTCTAGAGACACCTCAGCCTGAAAAACGTTGCTTAACTAGTTGTGAACCCATGTAGCTGTCCTTACATTAGCATCTTTCCAGTTTCTCGTCTATAAAGTTACTATGACAATGTGATCTATTTGTTTATTTTTGTTCTTTTATTTTAATTTCTTTTTGGAATATTTTGGAGATAGTGTCTCACTTTATAGCCCAGATTGGCCCAGAACTCCCAACAATCTTCCTGTCACTGCTTTCTAGAATTCCAGATTACAATCAACTACAATGCCCAGTTTTCTGTTTGTTTTGCTTACTCGAGGCCTTGCTGATAATGATACACTAATGTTTATAACGTCCATTCACTTACTAATTACAGGTACTTTTTGGACTTTAATTCAAAATATTGGTAATACATTATTAAATAGGATCAGAAAATAAAATAATAACTATCTACCTCTTTGATTAATCAAATATTTACATGACATGTTTGCTATAGATCTATGTTTCTTTTTTCTTTTTAGAAATAAATTTCTGCAAGGGGGAGTACCTTGTGAGCCTTCCTTGTCATGATTTCAGTATTTATCATTCTTATGGATTTATGAATGCACTGTAGAGGCACCATATGCCTAAGTACTATATATGCTGATTCTGTAAGTCTTTAACCCTTATCACATTTTTGTTCTTGAGTCATATTGAGATAGAACACTGTTTGATCACTTCTGTTCTGCTCTATGACTATAACATTATCATTTCTCCTTGATTTGTGTGACTTCCTTGACATCATGTTCTTTTAAAGCAAAAGTATTAATGGTTTTTTCTCATCTATCTCCTTTAAAGTTTAGAAAATTTTCTTGGTTTCGTAAAACACTGACAAAAGCAACTTAAGGGACAAAGGGTTTATTTTGACTTACAGTTCAAATGTGTAATACTTCATGCTAGAGAACTCAAGGCAGCAGCAACTTGAAGCAACTGGCATACTATATAGAGTCAAGAAACAGAGCAATCAGTGAATGCTTGCATGCTACAATTCTGCTTCCTTTCTCCATATAGTCCTGTATCCTAGCCAGGGAATGGTGCCACTCACAGTATATAAATCTTCCCACCTCAACTGATATAATTAAGATAATTTCCACCCCAAACATGGCCAGATGCCCATCTCCCACATAATTCTAGTCTGCAAGTTGATAGCTAACAAAAAAATTGCAAAAGTTAAGGTACATAATTGATTATGAAAATGACTTCAATACTTTAAATGTTTATTTTCTTTCAATTTACCTTATTTTTCTGTTTCTTTTCCCTGTGTTTTTTTTTCCTTTTTTTCTGGCCTGAAGAGTCTCAGAATTGAATTTCTATTAAAATATATAGGAGGTTATTGAGAAAGTTAGGTTGCCAGGATGCATTGGACTTTGTATTGGATACTTGGGAGTTGTAGGGACCTAGACATAGAGAGTACAGGGTTCACATTCTTGCATAGAAATTTCCTCTTGATTTGGTGCAATGGTAAATTCAGGAGGTATGCTTGCATGTGAAGCAGCCTCTTCTTCAGAACCTCAGCCGTGATTTTGCTAAAATCCTTTGGATCTAAGATCAATAGCTTAGTCTGAGATAGCCTACTTTTATACCAAATAGTTGTGTTACTGCACTAATGTCATAGACCATTAGTCTTGTAATCTGCAAACTGCAAATATAAGCATAATTTTTGCAGGAATGTTGGGGAAATTAAGGGAGAGAGATTCTGACAACGTTTACATGTTGGTTCTCAGTTGGTAGTACTATCTGGGGATGTTTAGGTAGTACAGCCTTGCTGGAGGAAGTATATCACAGGGGCAGGCTTTGAGATTATATAGCATCATCCTACTTCCAGTATGCTCTTTCTGTTTTGTGCTTCATTTGAAGATGTGATTACTCAGCTTCCTGCTCTGGCCACCCATGCCTGCTGCTGGCATGTTTATCTGCAGTGATGGGCTCCCCCCTTTCTTATTCTCTCATACAATACATCCTGACAACAGCTTCCTCTCCCTCCCCTTCTCCCAGTCCTCCTCCACACTTCCCCTCTCTCCCAGACCCATTGCTTTTCCATTTCCCTTTAGAAAGGTGCAGGCCTCCCAGTGATACCAACCAAACATGGCATAACAAGATCAAATAACACTAGACACAAATGCTCATATCAAAGCTGAATAAGGCAACCCAATAGGAGGGAAAAGGTCCCAAGAACAGGTGAAAGAGTCAGAGAAACCTGTTAGGAGTCCAACAAAAACCCGAAGCTAAACAACCACAGCATGTATGCAGAGGGCCTAGTGCAGACCCATGCAGACTCTGGTTGCCACACCAGTCTCTGTGAGCCCCTGTGAGCCCTGCTTAGCTGATTCTGTGGGCTGTGTTCTTCTGCAGTCGTTGACCCTTTTGGCTCCTACAATCCTTCCTCCCTAATGGCCTTTTATCCCTCTGGAACGGTGAGCCAAAAAAAAATCTCTTTCTTCTATAAGTTGCCTTTCTCCTGAAATTATATTACAGCAATAGAAAAATCACTAATACAATCCTCTTAGACATGTTAGATCTTTATGGCTGTAATGATATCATCCTTTCGTAGGTTGGTCATTCATGGTTTTGCCTTTACTGATCAATCTAGATAAATGCTTATCAATTTTGTGTTTTCAAGGAAATAACTTTTATGATACATTATATTAGGATCACTGTCCTCATAAACTTTAGTTTGAGCAAAATCTATACATACTAACACACCTCTCCTATGTTACTCCAAGCATCTTTTTAATGCTTAGAGCACATGTCTAATAGTACCTTATTGATAATGAGTGTGTGTATGCATACACACACACACATATGTTTTTCTTTGAAGGTGAATTGGATTTACATTTTTTTATTTCTTAGTCTTTTCTGTTTCTGTACTCTGTGTACTAAGTGTGAAAATGAAGAGCTGATTAATGGCTAGATATTCATAAATAAACAAGGTGAACACATAAAGAGTTGAACTGACTTGCATAGCCATACATTTTTGCAATGTTGAGAATGGAATCCAGGGCAGCCCTCACGTAGATGTTTTAGTATGGACAATAGTCACTGATATTAGTGGCCTTTCCTTATTAAGGCTGATTCTTCAGTTAATTATTATATGGGAAACTAAGAAAGAAGGTTTAAATATTCAGTCTATATATTTCCATATATAAGTAGCTTTTACTGCTTTCTACATATTGAAAGGTATTTCTGACATTTCTAATTATACTTCAAGAGGCCTAACAATGATTTAGACTCAACAAGCAGAAAGGTATTGAATCTTCTCTGGGAAAAATAATAAGGAACATAAATTCAACACATCTTACACCAAAGTTAGTACAAAAGACACATCATATGATGTTCATTATGTTACAGAAAATTGGGACAATAGGTTCATGCCTTTAGGATCTCTGAGAATTAGTTTCCTTTGGGTTTCATTTCAGGACTTGGAGTTATCAGTTTCTATTAACATTTTTATATCATGTTGTGCATGTAGAGCAGGATCCAAATATCAGTGTTGATTAGAGGAAAAATTTGTGTGTATACATTCATACATTGATGATGTACTAGTAAATGAAGAATATTCTGCCCTACCTATAGTATCTATTGGTTTAATAAATCCTTGTTACTAACTTATTCAATAAATAATTATTGAATACCTACAACTAGTTTGGACATTATGTTTAAGGCTTGGTTGCTAACCTGTGGCACTATTGGGGAAGTTAACATTCCAGTATACCCAGTTTACATCATGAGAGCATGCCCTTGAATGAAATATTGGATTCTTGATCCCTTCTTTTCTCTGCTTTCTGACTGCCATGAGCAAAGTTGTCCCTTTCACCACACATTCCCAGCTGTGATGTACTACATTGCCATAGCTTTCAAAAGAAACCTTTTATCTTTTGAAGTTAATTATTTCAGGCACTTTATTATAGCCATACAAAGATTTCTAATACACCATATGCCAGACATCAGTGAATAATACAACATTTTTGCCTTTGTCCATTTTTAGTCTATCAGGTATATCAATTTAATGTGTCTTTTTATCTAAAAATAGGGTATTGGTAGAATGATGAAATAAGAGCCCATTTTAGGCTGTTACTGAAATTTTCAGTTACTAGAAAAAATTTTTTAACCATAGTGAGCACAGAAAAATGCATTTAAAAACAAAGAAGGATAAAGAGATGGGGGATTTACTGAGAAATATGGGTTGATTAATAGAGGTTAGAATATGTCTGTCTTTAAAAAGAATATGTCTGTCTTGTTAAGAAAGAGAGAAAGTAGCTTGTTTTAACCACAGGGGGTCCAGTGATCATATATGGTTGTTTACAAAGCTCACTGTACATGGAACACTGCATTTATGAGGGTTTGCCATGCCTTGGCCTAGCTTTGGATATGCAGCTGAGTGGAGAACCTCTACATTGCATTCTGGATGGCTGTAAGAGAGCCTATTAGAGGGCCCCACACAGAAGTACAGGGACTTCCTTCCTTCATCTGACTATCAAACTCATAGTTTTCTTGTCCAGCTCAACTCACTGATGCTTCTCTCTGCCTGAAGCAGGATGATAAGAAAGGAGGGAGACAAGTTGGAAGGGCAGATAAAGGAGTGTGCCCCTGCCCTACCTCTTTCTGGGCATTGCTTATATCCTGGGAGGTGATTCCTAGAAACCAGTTTAGTGACATAAGGCATATCCAATTTCTGGGCATAGGCAGCATCATTTCAAAACACTCATCTAGTAGAAAGCAGGTGGGAATGTGGCCTCAGTGGAAACAAGGAAGTGTGATTAACTTGACAAAAGAGTCAGAGAAGATTCTGTAGTCCCAGTGCTAAGTAATTATAAGGATAACAGACTCTTTCTTGTCTCTCATTGATGATAGAGATTAAAAAGGAGAAGCTGAGAAATAGACCTCCTTAGGTTTATTTAGGTAAGAAAACCAACTGATTGAGATCAAGCTTCTAGAACTAGAATGTTCAAGTTTCAATACCAGTACTGTTCACTGGGCTGAGCAGTACCAGGGAGATTATTGAACATCAGTATATGAGAATAATAGAACTATCTACTTTATGTTGATACTATAGCATTGCTAGAATTAAGTGATTAGCACTTGTAAAATTCTCACAATAAGCCTTTGTCATGAAAAAAAATCACAATACTTTTGAGCACAAAAGGAGACAGTCTTATGGTCTTATTGAAGTATTTCTGGGGAGGAAAAGGTAAAATGATTCAAGATTTCCAGGGAGTGTAGAGTATACAGCTATGTTGACATCATGTGGGGTGTAAACTGATGGGTCAAAATATTTGTTCTGGCAGTCTGCCAACTCAATAAAATATTAGTTTGTATTTCAGGAAAAGTCCTCAATTCTGAGTAAGAATCTGCGAAAGTAGCTTATGTTCTAGAGCAAAAAAAAATGGTAAAAAGGAATGGCTTTGTCACTAAGACTTGAAGATTTTGACAGATGAGAATGTCTATTTGCACTGGTTGTAGCTGTAAAACTAGCTATACTGCAAGATGTAAGTAGACTTTGCTACTGTGCTTACTTTTTTTGACATCTGCCAGAGTAGAAGCTTTAGAAAATACCTCTGCAGCAACTTCACAATGGCAGTGAAATTATATTCATTTTTGTCTTTAAAATTTCAATTTAATAAACATTTATTGTTACATACATGTATGAGAATTATCATGTAGTATTTGTTTTTCTTTGCTTAACATATGATGACAGGTCTCATCCCTTTTTCAGCTAATGTCATGATTTTATTTTTCTTTGAATAATTTAGTGACTATATCTGACAGTTTGAATTTTCATTTACAAATGATAATGAATTTGATTTCATTTTCACATTTTCAGTTGCCATTGTGATGGCTATGTGTGTGTGAAGTGTCTTTAGTTTTTTGTACCCTTTTAAATTTGAATTTTGTAGCTGTAGAGACATCTTAGTGATGTTTTTGCAAAAGACCCAAATTTGGGTCCCAGCACCCACATAGCAATTCACAACCACATGTAACTCCAGTTCAGAGAGATCCAGTGTTTTCTTCTGACCTGCAGGTACCAGGCATTCACACATACACATAAAATAAACACAAAGAGCTACAGTTAATTAAGGCATGCTGAGAGAGGAAAAAATATTTTTCTCCAGGAAGAGTGCACCAATTGGTTACCTAATAATACCAATTGGTCAGGTCTGAACATGCACATGAGTAACATTATATAGACTGAGCAGGTTATATTTAGGAACATATTTGTATGTACACATATATATGCAATAACTACTAATGAAAAATGAGGCCATGATTTGAAAGAGATCAATGAGGCATATGTAGGAATGTTTGGAGGGAAAAAAGGAAAGGGAAAAATGAAGTAACCATATTATGATCTCAGAAAATAAAGGAAATAGTGTTTTAAAATCAGGTCATAGTTAGCCTACTGGTCCTTACATACAGCCTCGCATCTCCATGTTTTTTCCCCTGAGGGATCATTATCTATGAGCCTGAACTATTATCTTTAGCATCTTCGTTGCAGCACATCTGCTGCTGACACATTCCCTCTTCTGATTTTGTTTTCTCATAAGGTATCTTTCTCTTACTTTCATTTATGTGTTGATAAAGGGAGGGCCTGCATTGTTCCAGCTGCCCTGCTAGCTTACACCGGAAATAATCACACTGAAACTGTATTCATTTAAACACTGCCTGGCCCATTATCTCTAGGCTCTTATTGGCTAACTCTCACATCTTGATTTAACCCATTTCTATTAATCTGTGTTCACCACGAGGTTGTGGCTTACTGGGAAAGATTCAGCATGTCTGCTTCTGACAGCTCCATGGTGGTTCTTTGACTCTGCTTCCTTCCTTCCAGAATTCAGTTCTGTCTTCTCTGCTACCTAAGTTCTGCCCTTTTAAGCCAAGCAGTTTCTTTATTGATTAACCAATGAAAGCAACACATAAACAGAAGAACCTCCTACACCATTTCCCCTTTTCTGTTTAAAAAGGAAAGGAAGGCTTTAACTTTAATGTAGTAAAATTGCATATAACAAAACAGTTATCAAGTAAGAAATACAGTTACAATATTTATATCTACTTTATCTTTTATCATAACTAAGGAAAACTATAATCATAACTATAAATTCTTTAACTCCATCAAAGACTCCAGAAGGATATATTATTACCTAAGTAAACAGGAAGTACATTGTAAGCAACTTGCAAAACTCTAGAATTGACAGACACATCTCGCTGCCTGTACAGTCACCCAAAGTTTTTCTGTACTGTTGGGGCATCCATCTTCAGCCTACAGGCCCATATTATCCAGCAGACATTTTCATGAAGCAGGAAAATTTTAAGACAGTTCAGTCAGTTTCTTCTATGTCCTGCAGAATGTCTCAAAGACTCTTTTATGAATCAGGAACCCTGAAAGACCATATCACCTTTAGGCAAGGTTAGCAGTCCTCTCTCTGCGGGTTCTTCATGTCCAGTTTATATAACAGTCCGGGCAAGAGCAGTTTCTTGCCCAAATGCCTAAGGAGCCTCTTTGATGCCCATATTTCTCTTGACGTAGATTGGTACTGCCAGGAGCAGACATGTCTCATTGTCATAAAAAGCCCTAAGTTATTAAAACATTTTAAATGCCATATTCTGTAGTCTTTGAAAGATATGAAGAATGCCTATCCTTCTGAAATGCACATCTAGAAAATATAACTAAAATGACTATAAACTTGACTTTTATAGAGATTATCTATTAACCTATATTTCTTAATTATATGTTTCATTTTTAAATGAACTACACAATCACAATACCTTAATCAAGATCAGAAAAACATATACATATAACAATATTGACCTTAAATTTATATCAATAAAGCAAGATTTATACCAATGTAAATTATTCATATCTATATCATTTTTAGATATTGATGTTTGTGTCAGAAGTTATGTGCTTGGCACTTGGATGTTACCATTCCCTTCTCCTTTGGTTTCCCTTTTCATTTCTTTTGAGATGGATCATGTTTATTTGCTTATTTCTGACTCCTTTTTAAGCTTTAGCTTTGATATTCAGCCATTATAACATTATGTGCATATTTTTATTTTTGTGTTTATCCTATAATATCTCCTGAGTCTGATTTGGTAGTTTAGCAATTTAGGAAAATTTCAGCTTTTATTGATTCAAATATTACCCTACCTTTCTCCCTCCCTCTCAACTCCCTCCTTCCTTTGCTTGCTCCCTCCCTCCCTTGCTTCCTTCCTCCTTCCCTCCTTATCTTCTTCTCCTGTCTTACTCTCTGCCTCTCCTCTCTTCTTTTCTTTTTTCTATATTTTTACATAGTCATTTATTATTTTCATTTGAGTACTTACCTCTAACTTTCCTTCTAATAAATATAAATTATATATATGACTCTGTCTAATCTGCTATTAAATATAGCTATTTATTTTTATTGCATTTATTATGTATGTAGTGTGTATGTGTGTACTGTAGTGGCATGTGTGGAAGTTAGAAGACAATTTGTATGAATCTTTTCTCCTCCTACCACGTGGTTTCCAGGTATTGAATTCATTGTCAAGCTTGGTAGCAAGTGCCTTTATCCATTAAGTCATATTGCCAGCCCATGAGCCCTTAATTTTAATTGTATTCTCCAGTTCTCGAATTTTAATTTGAGTTTCTAAAATAGTATGCTAAAATATCTTGCCATATAACTTCACAAGCATATTAATTATAGTTTTTATGCTTTGTTAAATAATTCTAAAGCTACATTTCTTCTAGGTTTGTTTTTATAATCCATTGATACTTGTATGTAAGAAATTTTTTACTTTGTTGTTTATGTGCCATGTTAGATTTAATTTACTCTAGATATGTGTATAAAGGAGTAGAGATGGTTTGAGACTTTGAATAAGTTAATTTACTTCATGTAGAGACCTTGAACTAGTAGCAAATCAATGTGGGTGGATCACAACTTCAGTCAATTGGAATCTATTTCAGTCTTTGTGAGGGCTCAGTCTATTTTTCAGTCACATTTAAACCCAGTGTCTTTGTGTTGCTGCCTGAAACCTTATGATATATACCAAGGCCATTTCGAGGCTAAATGTCAGTATTTACTTACAATTCGAACAGTTTTAAGCCACTGCTGAAAGTTTCATTCCAGTTTTTAGTCTCTTAGTATCAATTTTTATTTGAGTAAATATTTTATGGGAAAAAAAACAGCTTCAGGATTTTCCTTAGGGACCTTTCTTCTTTCTCATATCTTAAACCCCAGAAATTTTCCTTGCTTTGGTCAGTTTCTGATGTGTTTGAACACATAATTGATCAGTTGTCAGTTGTTTAGGTAGGAATATTGGAATAAAAAAATTGATCTGCCTTTTTGCCATCATGGAAATCCTTTCTAGTTTTGCTTCCCTCACCCCCCGCCGTCATTTTAAGTGCCTATTGACACTATATGAATAGGGTGATATGTATATGTGGTGGTGATATGTAAGTGATTGTTTGGGAATTGAAAGTGTTGCTCTGTGTTTTGGGGTGGTATTTTGCTTTTTGAGGTACCTACAGGATATCTAGCAAGAGAAATACGACAGGCATCAGGCATAAGAGGAGTGGAGGGTTAGGAAGTATTTTGATTAGAAACAACAACTCAAGGGGATTTCCTGAAAAGTGTCCAGGAGTATATATAGTAGCAGACAAAAGAAAATACAGGGTAAAGGGGTATCTATCCTTTCTTCTTTCATCTGCCTGTCTCTGTTCCCATTCCTTTCTTTATTTTACTTTCCCTCCATTCTCCCCTGCCATTCCTTATTATTACATAAATCTCCCAAAACAATTTTTTACAGTTTTAACAATGAAGAATAATTTTTAGGTGCAGCTGACTCAAATAAATTAATATTACTCAGATAAAAGAGCCAGCATTGAGAGAGCAATTGAAAATTTCGAGAACAGCAAAACTTAATAAAGAAAAAACCCGTCATGGACAAGAACCAAAGATCTAGATAAGACACACTTTGTTTACTGAACTGATAGAAACAATTGTGAGATTCACTGAATCTCAGAGTCTGCTTGAAACTTGAATTTCTAGCAGTTTACTGCGTGTGTCAACTATTTCCAGTTTCCCTTACCTTTACACTCCATATCCCTTTAGGCTTTCTCCATTCTTGACCCACCCCTATAACATGGCCCACTATTATTTTGAGACAGGGTCTAGTTAGGTACCTCATGATGGCCTTGGATTTACAGTCCTTCTGCCCAAGGCCTCCTAGGATTACTGCTATACACCAACATGCCAAGCCCATTAATTTTATTAAAGTCTGTTTGACCCAAGCATTTCATGAGTTCAGTGGTTTGACTGAAAAGTTGGTGTCTTCATGTGCTCAGCTATGTTCATAGCAGCATTTTTTTTATCATATCCAGAACCTGGAAACAACCTAAATGTCCCTCGACAGAAGAATGGATAAGGAAAATGTGGTACATTTACACAATGGAGTACTACACAGCAGAAAAA
>JAQHUG010000466.1:744611-759646 GCA_028555095.1 Dicrostonyx torquatus | reverse complement strand
AACAATATGGACACTAAGAGAGACTTACATAGATACAGTCTACATGGGAAGTAGAAAGTATAAATAGACAACATGTACTCACTCATAGGTGGTTTTTAAATATAAAGCAAAGAAAGCCAACCTACAAACCACAATCCCAGAGAACTTAGACAACAATGGAGACACTAAGACAGACTTACATAGATACAGTCTACATGGGAAGTAGAAAGTAGAAAAAGACAAGATCTCCTGAGTAAATTGGGAGCATGGGGACCTTGCAGGAGGGTTGAAGGGGCAGCCTTTGGTATGTATTGGCAGCCACATAGAAACTATCTCCCTGTCCAACAAATAGAATTCCTTCTTTAAGCAGAATTGTGAGCAAGAAAACAACCTTCATCTCTTTGCATAAAGGTTAAGGTTTTTGTGTTAAGAAATGAGCAAATTCATACCTAGTGACAGTTTTTCTGAGCTAATCAAATTCTTGCCATTCAATGGACTAGAATTAGGTAAGAGGAAGTAAGATTGTGGCAAGGGTTTAGAATCTGCTAAAGCCTTTTTTCGTTATTTTTTTTTTAACCTAAAATTGTGTGTTGCCTTTTGATAAAGATAAGGCTAGGGTTATTAAAGGATATTAGACTTTGATAAAAAAAACACTTAAATAAGCAGGATTGCCAAGTAACGCCCTTCTGTGTTGACTATAAGTAGAGAGATTTAGGAAATTATGGCAGAGAGCCCCTAAAGACTTGGTCTCTATAAGTGTAGGAAGAAGACAAGGACAAGAAACTATATGGCTGAAGTGTACCAGGCAAGGTCTGGTTC
The DNA here is from genome assembly GCA_028555095.1 of Dicrostonyx torquatus. Taxonomy (NCBI): domain Eukaryota; kingdom Metazoa; phylum Chordata; class Mammalia; order Rodentia; family Cricetidae; genus Dicrostonyx; species Dicrostonyx torquatus. The sequence goes on along the minus strand of JAQHUG010000466.1, from coordinate 758,848 downwards.
TCTGTATGTAGGTGGGGTGCAGGTCAGAGTCACACTATTTCTGCCTGTAGCAAGCTTTCTCACTGAACTGTCTTTGGCTAACTAGCTCCCAAATAGTGACACGGAGACTTATTATAAATTGTGAAAGCTTGGCCTTAGTTTAGGCTTTTTCCCCAACTAGCTCTTTTTACTCAAATTAACCTGCCTCTATTAATCTACCTTCTATCATGTGTCTCCTTCCGTATTGCATGTCTGACTTGTTTCACATCTTACTGGCTGCCTTCCTTCTTCCCTCTCTCCCCAGAAATCCTGCATGTTCTCTCCTGCCTAACTACTGGCCATTTGCTCTTTATTAAACCAATCACAGTAACACATCTTCACCCCTTTGCAGTTGAAGGACCCTTTGACAGGGGTTGCCTAACACAATGGAAAAACACAGATATTTACATTATGATTGATAACAGTAGCAAAATTATAAAGTAGCATTGAAAATAATGTTATGGTTGGGGGGTCACCACATAACGAGGCATTGTATTCAAGGGTTGTAGCATTCATTAGGAAGGTTGAGAACCACTGCCTTAGGGTATTACCTTTCTTGGCCCAGTTTTGATGATATTTTACAATAAGCATCTATCAGTTAGAGTTCTGTGATGGAAGTATATGTTTTAAAGATAATTACTTTGCATTTTTAAAATTCTGTGCTTGATTATTTAGTACCAATTGGATAATAATTGCTTAATTCTGTTGATGGAGAAAAGGATATTATTTGGAAATACTTGACCTTGCAAGAAAATAATTAGTAGATTCAGGAAATTATTAGAATTCTTATCTTGTTTATTACAATGCATATTTCAGATAAAATATCATAAATTTAACATAAATAACTATATGTAGAACTGTATAATTTACATTCTAAATATGATGACTATTTTTTTGCATATATAGTATTTTATAGTGGAAAATGTAATTAGTAAAAGAAAAGGCTTCAATACTAGATTCTTAGGATGTGGGCATCTAAAACCATACATATGGAAATTTCTTCAGGAATATTCTACATTACAGTGTTAACTGAACTAGCCTGTCAAGATAAATAACTCAGTCCAATTAATACCCAGTCTATCATGATTATGACATTTGTAGTTTTTACATGTTATTAGTAGATGCCAGTCTTTCTAGTGAATGATAATAACTAAAACCAGTGTCAAAAACTGAATAAAGTTGATATTTTCAGTAAGATTGAGCTTCTTTTTGGGAAATTAAAAACTAAGGCATATGAGTCTTTAGGTCCATCTAATATATATATGAACTCAGAATTTAAGGAGAAAAACTTTCTTGTCATGTATCATTTCAATTAATTTTTTTATGTGTATGTGTATATTCGCATTCATGCTGTGATATGTATGTGTAGGTCAGAGGACAACTTGGACAGCGTAGGGTTTTTTTTTCAACTGTATGGGTCCCAGAAATCAAACTCAGCTTGTCAGGTTTAGCAGTATGCATCTTTACCTACTGAGAAATCTTATTACCTTCCTTTATGTATCATTTAGATAGAGGTACATATGTGGAAATAAATGATGTACATTCTAAGAGGCAAGTATGGGTAAAGCTTTTGTACTTAAGGTGATATAGTATTGGCAAAAGAGTAGCATAATAGATCAATTGAACTGAATATATTATCCAGAAATAGATCCCCTTAGAGTCTACATTATTTGATCTTCAACAGGGCAAAGACTTTACAATAGGAAAATAATATTTTCAACAATTGTTCCTAGAATAACTGCATATCCTACATAAAATACCCCCATAGAATAACTGCAAAATGTGACTAAACACAGAGCTTTCACTCTTTATAAACTCAAAATAGGTAACAAACCTAAATGTGAAGTACAAAATGGTATAAATGTTAGAAGATAGTATGGGAAAATCTTAAGGGTCTGAGGTTTGGCGATGGGTTTGTAAGTATAATATCACAACAAAGAATTGATAATTTCAGTTTTCTTTCAATTAAAATTTTATATTCCAGGACACTGTATGGTACACTTTAGGTATACTAGCTACTATTCAGAACATCGACAACCCCAGATGCTGCTGGGGCTACAGAGAAACAGATGCATTCTCATTCATTTTTGGTTGAAATACAAAATGAGATCATCACTGTGATCCAGCAGTCACTACATTTGTGTTTCTTCTAAAGGAAATGAAAAGTTGTTACCCACACCAAAGCCTGCATGTGGGTATTTATAGCAACATTATTCATAGTTTCCATGACTTAGAAACAACAAAAATATGCTTAAGTTGATAAGTGAATAAACTAGCATACTAGATAATGGAATATTATCCTTCACTAAAAATAAGTGAGCTGTTAAGCTCACTTGATATCTATATAGTATAGAAAAAATAGTGAAAGAAATTAACCTGAAAAGCCCACATAATATGTGATTCCAATCATATGACTTTCCGGAAAACATGGAAACTATGAATGCAGTAAAAAAGATCCGTTCAGAGGATGGAAGGATGACTGTACAAAGAATTGATGATATTTAGGGCAATGAGACTACTCTACTATGTTTGAAACATGTATTATGAATTTACCCTAATCTATAGGATGTACAAGAGTAAAACCTAATGTAAACCACTTTCAGTGATAATGATGTGTCTATATAGGTTCATCAGTTGTGGTGTATGCACTATTCTGCTGCATGATAAAGATAATGATTGAGACTGGGCATCTGTGTAGGTTGGAAGTTTTGGGGAACTCTTTGTTCCTTCTGTTCAATTTTGCTATGAACCTAAAGCTGCTCTAAAATAAATAAGAATGTGTCAAGACCTTTTTTTAAAAAGAATCAACATGAAAGGTATCATCATTTCCACTTTATGGATGAGAAAATAGAAGATGGGGAGGTTGCCATTTTCCCAGTCTAGATTGATGTGGCAAAAGTCAAACCAAGAGCCAGATTTATGGTTCCTAATTCATAGCCTCTCATTCCTCCTCATGCTAATGGGTGCAGGTGGTAGCATCCTATAATAAGTTATTGCATTTCTGTTTTGACCACACTCTGTACCCATGAGTCTAAGTGGTTGTATATTTATTAGATAATAGAGCTCAAGGCAGATAGTGTAGTAATCTGGAACATTTTATGATGCTCTATTTAAATGGACCACATCCTGTGTCCTCAAACTGCCACTGTTTATAAGTAATGGATTCACCCATTTATTATAAGCCATTTTAAGAAATAAACACCTAGACCTGAGACATCTGTAAAGACACCTTTCAGTTCGCTGGGTCGTGGTGGCGCACACCTTCAATCCCAGCACTTAGGAGGCAGAGGCAGGCAAATATTAGTGAGTGCAAGATCAGCCTGATCTACAAAGTTTCAGGACAGACTTCAAAGCTACACAGAGAAACCCTGTCTTGTAAAAACAAACAAACAAAAGCAAAAACAAACAAAAACACTTTCAGTTCAAAGCAGGTTAACTCTTAGGAGCAAGATTTGTTCCTTTTTCAGCATTCTAAAGAATGAAACCAACTGAATTCCTATAGTCAGCATCTAAAACAGTCTATGGTAGAGCAAACATCTTGAGTAATTTATTAATGAGTGCCTTCCGTTTATGTGTGTACTACTGGGATGTGCTGAGGAACATCAAGAAGATATATCGGGCTGGAGGTGTAGTATTCAGCAGTTAAAAACATGCTGTTTCAGAGGATCAGCGTTTAGATCTCATTGCCCTCATCAGGTGGCTTTTGAGTACTTGTAACTCCAACTCAAAAGGATCTGGTGCCTCCTTCTGGCATCTTTTGGAACCACCAATCAGGCATGCATATAAATAAAATAAAACAAGTATTTTTAAAAACAGGAAGAGGAAATGCTAGACAGTCTTGACTGCAGAAATTAATAGAACAACTGACAAAATGAACACATTATGTAAAGAACTCTTCATATTTTCATTTACCAAGGTTGGCATCAGGAATAAATTTCAGTCTGAGTTCCCTCTGAAGCAAACCCTAAGGACCTGAGGCATGCATTTGAAGGGGATGTCTAACAAACATTGAAGGGAATGTCTAACGAGAGAAAACTGAGGGATCAAATAGATGAGATAAAAATCACAGTTGGTGACTAAATGTTAACGTTATGGGCATACACTGGGAAATAGCATAGAATATATTCTTCACACTTAACTCTACTTAACAGGTTAGGAAACTAGCTCTTACTGTAGCTGGAACTGAGTTATTGAGGGGGTCACCCATGCACCTTAATTCCCTAGTGCTTCAGCCTATCAGGAATATGTGTATAGCAGTTCTCTGTCATTCTGGAAAAAGTCCTCAGGCAGTCTCAGATATCAACAGGTGGAAGTTAGCCTGCATATGTAATACAGAGGAATTCAAGGCCTGTGGGTGGGAGATGGCAGAACATTGGCCATAGGATTCCTGGTGGAGGTGAGATTTGACTGTGCTCTTTTTCTTCTCTCTTCAGGCATCATCATGTCCTTGTCCCTGTTGTCCATTGTATATGGAGCCTTACGTTGCAACATCTTAGCCATCAAAATCAAGTATGATGAGTACGAGGTCAAAGTCAAACCCCTGGCCTATGTCTGTATCTTCCTTTGGAGAAGCTTTGAGATTGCCACTCGGGTCATTGTCCTGGTCCTCTTTACCTCTGTCCTGAAGATCTGGGTCGTGGCAGTCATACTTGTCAACTTCTTCAGTTTCTTCTTATACCCCTGGATCCTCTTCTGGTGCAGTGGCTCCCCGTTCCCTGAGAACATTGAGAAGGCCCTGAGTAGAGTGGGTACCACCATTGTACTGTGTCTCCTCACTTTACTCTACGCTGGTATCAACATGTTCTGCTGGTCAGCTGTACACCTCAAGATTGACAATCCTGACCTCATCAGCAAATCCCAGAATTGGTACCGACTGCTAATTTACTACATGGTGAGATTCATTGAGAATTCTGTCCTCCTGCTCCTGTGGTATTTTTTCAAAACTGACATATACATGTATGTGTGTGCACCTCTGTTGATTCTGCAGCTGCTCATTGCATACTGCACAGGCGTTCTGTTCATGCTTGTGTTCTATCAGTTTTTTCACCCTTGCAAAAAGCTGTTCTCTTCCAGTGTTTCTGAAAGCTTTAGGTCATGTCTCAGGTGTGTCTGCTGGTCCTGTGTGAGGAGAAAATCTTCTGAACCAGTAGTAAAGGTAGATACGGACTTAAAGTCATCCACAGATCAAGATCAAGGTCAAGATCAAGATCAAGATCAAGATGTAACACCTTCTACCAGTAGACTAAGTCCTGAGGCCAGTGAGATGTGGAGTCCTGTTGATCTCTACTCTGCTTAATGGAACCTGAGATGTCTTACAAGAAAGGGATATTGTGTTCTGGGTTAATAACTATTCTTCATACAAGTAATGAGCCCTGCCAGGGGATAAGGAAGGAAATTAGCTGCCAATTCCTTGTGAGCTCTTTGATTTGAGGCAGCTATGGAATGCACTGGGGAAGCCTACTGCCCCACAGTTTGTTTCCCAGTTGACTCTGTTACATTCTTGCAGGTCTTACTGGCCATTTCATTGACACAGTATCCCTGAAGTTTCAATTGAGCTGGTCATATTCATCATATATAATAAAGAGAAAGACTTGTTTTCTACAATGTTGTCCCAGTAGCCTGATACTTTACTAATACTGAATATAGCTTTATACAAAAGTCACCGTGATAGAATAGGTTACTAGGGATTTTTCAACTCATTCCTATCATAACTTACAGGGCGAGCTGTTTAAGTTTATCAGTGTATTCCATTTTCACCTCATTAAGACATTTTGTACATAACCAGCTGTAGCCACTCTGGCATGCCTAGATTTGGGGACTTTATTCCCTATGATCCATTGTTACAGTTATTTAAGAAAGCTGAGTTTCATTCCACATGTTGAAGAAATTAGGGATCACGATGGACTGAGACAGTTATTAGAACATCAAAATGATGGAAGTTTATACAAATAGAACTGTTAACTGCTCCAAATGTCTGAAGATATTCATTGGTTAGAAGGTAGGCTCAGTTCTCCTCATAAGTCAGTCTTGTCCTATAATTCTGGGAAATTTCTAGTAGAATTTGCTAAGTTAATATTTTAAGAAAGAATAAAATAATAGTTTTCATTCCTATTGCCCCTTTCCTCATCTGCCAGGAAATTTTTAACAAGACTTACCTCAGTTCACTTGCTGTTGTTTCTAGAAAGCCCCGTAGAAGTCTCTTCCCCAATTCCAGTATATAGGATGTTTTAGTTTTCATGATTTGAAGAGAAAGGAGTGTTTTCTTCACTACCACCCCTAGTTAGACACGTTTTCAGTTATAGGAAGAAGTGAGATAAGCGGAAGATCTTCAGGAAATGCATTTTGACTTACCATCATTATCAGTTAATTTTAATAAGCTCTTCATTTTCTCTTGTGTGTAATTTCTCTTTAATCTGCAGCTATTTGTTTCCGTTTAAAGGGTTGGGTGAATATTGTCACTAGTCTGGTGAAAATGCCTGTAAGCAGTACTGTTATTTGTACCACTAAAATTTGGACAGTGAAATGTCTAGAAAGACATTGTTATAAAGTTTACACCAATTTAAAATGAGAGTTGTAGCAAAATTTAAGAAATTTTCAAAGGTACCTTCATTTATGGATTCTGGGAGACAGAGCAGACATATACTTTTCTGACCACATTTATCTGGCTATCATACTAGTAATAATTTGCTTTTTAACTCTTTTTGGTATCACATTGATGAATACTTTCATAAACATAAAAATTAATTTGGTAAATAAATTTTACTATACTAGAGGATTCATAAAACAGTAAATATTCTTTGATATGTCATTCACACTGTAATATTTATACTATTTTATATGCATATATATCAGTAAGGTCCTAAACTGTAGAACATCCATTTTACTTTCATGAAGTATATTTCCTCATTTGTAATTCTCATGCTTTGTTGGTTTTTATAGTTTAAGTCTATGAGAATCCACAGGCAGTACATCCATTTTGACTACTTTTAAGATAAAAAATGAAACTTAAGATGGTCTGTTCTCTGTTGATCCATGTGCCACTTTTCCTGTCTTTAATAGGACTAGATAAAGTTAGCATATATCATCAAAATGATACTTTATAGAACAGATATTTCTCTGTGCTTTGTACTTTCCATAATCAGAGGTACAAAACTGTAATACAGGAAAAATTATCTTTGAAAATACATAACAACTACAGGTAAACCAAAGCTAAGGTGTCAAAGCACTCTTGTTTTGGTTATTTCATAATTTAAGGCATTCAAAATGACAAGAGAGTAGATAGAAGACTGCTCCTAAGCATTTCCAAAATGCTTTTTTGTCAAATCGCTTTGTTATTTTTCCAGACAACACATGGCTTCCCTCTTTAATGTGAAAGAACACCTTTCCTGAAGATCCCCAGTGATTGGGAGGAGAGGCACTGTTACCCTTTTCCAATTTTAGATTATGCCTTGGGACCGAGGCTCGAATCGGCCACCAGCTTGTCACTTTCTAGGCAGGTTTGGAATTAGACAAGGATAAGGACACTTGTATTTTTCCAGCCTGGTTTGAAAACATGACTTAAAATATTTTTAATTCTTAATTTTAAAATATATTGTAAGCCCCTTTTCTTTAGACAGTTGGTAAACATCTTAAATGATCTCAAACAAAAACTAACAGTGATAAACTGTCAGACACTGAAGACCCAGCTCAAGCTTATAAAGACTGATTTTTCTTTTTTAGCAAATTAGATATTATTTCAGTCTCTTGGCATATAGGCATTTTCCTAGTACAGTCCCAAGTTTATTTAATTAGTCTATGCCTCAGTTTCCTCCCTCACCAGGTTAAGATAATATACTTGTCCAACTTACCTCACTAACCTGTTGGAAAGATTTCATTAAGTAATAGGTACAAAAATATTTTTAAAATATTTTCAAAATACCTTTAAATAATTGCTATATTATTCAAGTCTATAGACAGGTTATTGTTTGTGTTCTGTTTTTTTTTATTTACTGTCTGAAATGAAATAAGTAGTTTCATCCACGTCAGTGTTTTGAGTGAACATATAGGTCATTGTTCTTCTATGTAACTGCCCTCCCTTACCATCAGTTGATTACAAAATTTAGTGCTCAGAGTGTGTGAAATGGCTCAGCAGGGAGAGGTACTTGCCACTAAACCCAACACCTGAGTTCCATCCTTGGGACCTACATGGTGGAAGGAGAGAAACACTTTTTACAAGTTGATTTCCATAAGCACACTATGGCATTCACACACAGGCTCTCTGTCTCTCTCTGCCCCAACCCCTGCCTCTCTCACACACACAATTAATATATGCAATGAAGATTTTAAAAATCACCCAAAGCCCTTAGTCCTTGGGAGAAAAAAAGACCCGATGGATCTGAGAAACTGCTTCTGATGGCAAGTAAGTTTATTGTCTTGATATTATATTTCATAAAGAACGTAACAGAATCTTTTGATGAGTGCACAGTACAACTTAAATGGCTTATTCAAATCATTAATTAAATGTGAATATAATCTGTTCAGTGTTATAAATGGGAAAATAAGCATTAGCATCGATTGTCTTGACAACACAGCATTTCCTTGAGATCTATCTTACAACATTAATATGCCAGTACATCTCAGCCAATGGATTGTGGATATGAAATTTTGTGGAGTACTTTTCTGAGTCTTTGGCTCAAATATTGTTTATGTTTCCTCATATAATAAATTAATTTTTTTAAAAAAAATTCTTGCATTTTATTTCTTGTATAGTCCGCAAATGACTTAAAATTTAAGGCCCATTTGAAAGACAAATTTGAAAATGGTTATGATTATATATTTTAATGTAAGATGGAAATTTCTGTCATAGAATGAGAAATTTAAGAATGCTAACATTGAGCCTTACAATACAGCAGCAGTTCATGAGAACACTGCTTTTTCTGTATGAATTTTGAAGCCATAATGCTGGGTACTGCTACTAAGATTCTGCTAAATTGTCTCAGTTGTTGTATATGACACAAAGACAAATGTGATATATATTTCATATTTTATATATATAAAATATATGGTACTTGTATATCATAAATATATATACATAAGTTCTAGATAAACATGAGTGTTATGGTGATTCATAAATATAAAATATGAGGATGACATTAGCTTTGTGTGAACATTATATAAATATTATGTGTTTATAAAATCAAAATGAATCTTTTGTGTTTGGAAAAAAATCACACATTGAAAGGGGTCATTGCGGAACATGAGCTAGATATGGGCTGTTTTTAATAATTCCTTTGCTGCTGAAGGTGTCCTTTCAGTTTGCAAACATATAGCTATAGGATGTTTTTCTTTTTAAAAAACGGCTTTATTGATGTATAATTGCTCCACAAAAACACACATATTGAATTTGTACAGTTTAATGAGTTTAGACATTTGCAAACACTCATGATATTATCACCACAGGCAAGATACCACACCTCAAAAAGCTTCATTGTGTTTCATTTTTTTAATTTATTTTTTATTTTTATTTATTTATTTTTGTTTTTTGAGACAGGGTTTCTCTGTGGTTTTGGAGCCTGTCTTGGAACTAGCTCTTGTAGACCAGGCTGGTCTCGAACTCAAAGAGATCCACCTGCCTCTGCCTTCCGAGTGCTGGGATTAAAGGTGTGCGCCACCACCGCCCAGCTTATTTTTTTGTTTTTTTAAAAAATTATCATTTCTCATTTTACATACCAGTCCCAGTTCCCACTCACTCCCCTCCTCCCACTCCCTTCTCTTTCCCCACCACCCTACCCACATCCACTCCTCAGAGAGGATAAGACTTCTAGCACATTGCTTTGATGAAGGACCAAGGCCCTTCCCACTATATCTAGGCTGAGCACGGTATCCCTCTGAAGAGAATGGGTTCCAAAAAGCCCGTACAAGCAGTAGGGATAGATCCTGGTCTCACTACCAGTGGCCCCACAGTCTGCCCCAGCCACCCAACTGTCACCTACATTCAGAGGGCCTAATTTTGACCTATACTGGTTCCCCAACTGTCTGGAGTTGGTGAGCTCCCACTAGCTCAGGCAAACTGTTTCAGTGGGTGTCCCCATCATGGTCTTGACCCTGTTGCTCATATTATCAGTGTTTCATTTTTATTATTTTTCTTTTTTGGCAGAACACAACAAGAAAACTATCCTCTTAAAGTTCATAATAATCTTTTAAAAAATTTATGCACAATGTTGTATAGCAGATCTCTAGAATTTACACAGTATAAAGTTGAACTATCATACCCATATACCAACAATAGTTTGTCCCCTAGCTATTGGCAACCACTATCTCTCTGTGTCTATGAGTCTAATTATTTTTAGATACCTCATGTAAGTACATCCAAAAAGTATTTGTTCTTCTGTCTGGCTTATTTTGATTGATATAATGTCCTACAGATTTATTTGTATTGATAGAAATGGAAATGCGGTTGTTTTTTAACATCTTAATTTTATTTATTTGGCTGTTTATTTATTATTTCCAGAAAAATCATATGGTAGTTCTTTTCTTTTTAAATTTTGGGGTCTATGGTGACTGACTGTTTTCCATACCAAGAAGCTGCCATCTTGGGGAATTTAGCTTTGCCCCTTGCAAAAAAAGAAAAAAAAACTTCCTGTTAGGAATTTTTCAAACGCAGGATCTCTGCCAACGCAAAAATGCCAATCAAGCCAAATGACAATGAGCCGAATTAAAGAAGGTCAAGGTTTAATGGGATTTCTGCACTCTCAGGTGGCAGCAAGGGAAACCAGAAAGCAGCAAATGAGATGGGGCGGTGGGGGAGGCTGGGGAGGCACATGAAGACTTTCAGGGTAGCAGTTTAAATAGACTGGGGAAGGGGTAAAGAATTGTCAGGTTGCCTTGTCCTTCCTAGGGGGAGGGGCCAAGGTTTGGGGGTACAGGAGCTGGGCTGTCTTGCCTCACCACGGGGAAAAGGGGGCAAGTTTGGCAGGCAAAAAGGTGGGGATGTCAGGCCCCTCATTGGTGGAGGGGTCAAGGTTTGGGGGGCACAGGGTCGGGCTGTCTTGCATCTCCTTGGGGGAGGGTTCAAGGTTTGGCGGGCATAGGGGCAGGGCTGTCTTGCCCCTCCTTGGGGGAGGGGTCAAGTTTGGCAGGCACAAAGGCTGGGCTGTCTACCCCTCTTTTCGGGGAGGGGTCAAGTTTTGGGGTCAAGGTTTGGCAGGCTGTCTTGCATCTCCGTGGGGGAGGGGTCAAAGTTTGGCGGGCACATGGGTGGGGCTATCTTGCCCCTCCTTCGGGGAGGGTCAAGATTTGGCAGGAACATGGGCGGGACTGTCTTGCCTGTCTTTGGGGGAGGGGTCAAGCTTTGGCAGGCACAGGGGCGGGGCTGTCTTGCCCCTTCTTGAGGGAGGGGTCAAGGTTTGTGAGACGCAGGGGCGGAGCTGTCTTACCCCTCCCCCGGGGGAGGGGTCAAGCTTTGGTGTGCACAGGGACAGGGCCTCCAAAGACTGAGGCCACAGACTGGGACTTATGGATCCTAGCTAAACTTGTTTACAGTTTTCACCCCTGTTCCAACCCCAACTGAGTTCTTACTGCTCCCTACAAACTGGCAAGTTTGCTTGTCTCCTGGGGGAGGGTCTAGAATATAAGTGTATATATCTATATCTATACACACACACACACATTGTGTATGTGTTTTGGGGCAGACAAAAGCAGGACTCTATATATGAAGTTAAAGGGTAGCCCTCATCCGTTCTGGGTGCAGCAACCCCTCTCAGTAGCCTCCACTTATGCTTTGTATATGACAACACAAAAGAAACTCAGTGGTATTTTTGTAGACATTTTGTTTTATATTACTTTTTTTTGGTATTTTGGTTTTGTCTTGTTCGTTTTTATAGCTTCCAATTTTCTGTTTTTATAGGTTCTGGTCATATGTGAGTATTTGTGTGTGTGTATTGTGGTGTGTTTTCTGTTTTGTGGGTTTTTTTCTGAAGAGAAAAAGAAAGGGAGTGGAGTTGGGAGGGTGGCGAGATGGAGAGGATCTGGTAGGGAGTTGGGAAAAAGGAATCTGATCTGAATATATTGTATAAAATCAGATTTATTGTCAATAAAATGTGCTTTTTTATTAAAAAAAAAAGATGAGGAATGAAGTGAGGGGAGTAGATATTCCTCTATGGCCACATTTCTCTGTGAGTTTTTTTTCTAAGTAACAAAAGTTATACAGACTGCTGAATGTGGTGGGACGTGTCTTTAATGTCAGACACTTGAGGCAGAGGCAAACTATGGTCTAAATAACGAGTCCCAGGCTAGCCAGGGATGCATAATGAGACAAAATATTATACATATTTATGGGGAGGTGTGTAATATTTTAATCATAATTGTTTTTTCCTAGCTATTTTGTAATGCACAGTACGCTGTCCCTATCTGTAGTGACCTGGCAATAGAATACTAGAAAGTCCTTCTTATATTTAACTATAACGTAAGGGGATATATATTTTATGAATGCCTTTGCAACTGAAAAAGCACTCAGACATGCCAATTACATATGGTAATTAAATGAATAATGTTCTCAACAGGTTTTCTTGTTCAGGAAAAGGTACTTCATAGCAGTAAAACTTGGTATATTAAGCACAAACCCAGAAAACTTGAACCCCTTCTTTCACAGTATACCACAAACCCTGGCAGATGAAATCCCTTAACATATTACCTCATGGTATTTTCTATGTAAATTATTGGGGTTCAGCAGTGTTGGTTTGAGCAGGGTTTGGAACCAGGACTACCTTTGAGGCTTGTACAACAACAGCATCTCTACAGCAGATGATGAGAAAACTTTCAGCATTGACTATAGTATGCCAACACCTTGTGCGGGAGAGGAATTTCAGGGTTTGCTGCTCTCCAAAGAAAAGATTTGTGGAGGCAGATTTGTAAATTCTATGTGTACTTTTCCTCCCTCTCTGCCTCCCATCCTGAATTAATTTTCTCTTCTAATGATGAGTTTCTGATTGAAACCTGATTAGCCTACTTCCTAGAATGTTGGTAATACCATCCTCTTTATATATCTGCATTATGCATACTGGTGTAGTTTCTTATCACTTTGCTTCTGATCTTAATTGTCTCAAGTCTACAGCTAATGAGTGAGTTTTAGTAGTGAGTGACAGGACTCAAGCAATTAAATGGGATGTAAAATTTCTATTTCAGAGCGGTTTCAAGACCCACTCAACTACCACCACGATAGCACTGAGAAGGGTTATCAACAACTCTGCTGTTGCCTTCTCCTACCAAGAGGACTTTCTTAAATGGAGTGGCAGAATTGCCATCCTCTCTAGTAACTAGCAGTATCTAGCACACACATGTACAATTATTTTCAAGCCAATGGGGATGCTGTTGTGACAGTAGTCACTGTAGTCAGAGTAATCAGCATGGTCCTCCCAGCCTACACCAGAAGCAAGAATTACAAATTGAAAACAGAACCACTACCATGTCAGGTAAACTTAAGAGACACTCACTGTGAGGCTGGAGAGATGGCTCAGTGGTTGAGAGCACTGACTGCTCTTCCAGAGGACCCAGGTTCAATTGCAACACCCACATGGCAGTTCACAACTGTCTGTAACTCCAGTTCCAGGGGATCCAACAGCCTCTCTGTAAGATTTAATAAATTACCACCCAAGCCAGATATCTTTAGGATATATACTTTAATAGGAGTAAGGAATACAAACAGATTTATAATACCAGATCCTGGATCCCACGCTTTTCCGAAGATGTGCGCCAGACCAAGAGCCACACAGAGAGAGCGCTCACACGTGGACTGAGTCTTTTATACATCAGGGGGGACCTGATGGTCCAACCCAGAATAATTAGCTAATGGCTAATGGCGTGGCATGGCTATTAGCCTGATTGGCAGGCATTGTTTATTTTATTACTCTCTTTATTTATTTTATTTTTCTCTCCCAAGCCTACGTACATCCATACAACACTGTGACCAATTTATAGGTCTTTTATGTCTGAATCTGTAATATTATAAATCTGTAATTCTTCACTCTCAAGGAGTGCTTTGTGCTTTTAAAATGCTAAGCTCTTAAGACTCTAAGATGCAACAGTCACAGATTAAATTCAAGTACTTCCTGCTTGTTCCACCAAGTCCAACATGGAGGAGCCACTTGTGCCTCCGAGCCATGCACCTGAGTCACAGTGCACAATGCCCTCCTTCTAGGCAGGAGCCAAACTCAGCACTCCAACCCGAAGAATGAGCTTTTTAT
>JAQHUG010000466.1:728265-742222 GCA_028555095.1 Dicrostonyx torquatus | reverse complement strand
TCTTCTTAACCACAAATACAGGAGAGTTCCAAGGGCTGGTGGATTCTTCTATGTGGTGAGCACATAATTGTTCCTGTACCAACTGTTCTAAGGCCCGTAACTTTCCCTCAGCCAGAGGCCATTGTTTGACCCAGATTGGCTTCTCAGTCAACCATGTTAAGGGCAGGGCTGTTGGAATAATTGAGAAGTTGTCAATTGCCTTATTTTCTTGCATAGCCCTGATAGCCGGATTTCACCTCCTGTAAAGTCTCATTACATTTTCCTTAGGAATATAAGATCTAGGGGCTGCAGGAATGTTAATCTGGGTATTCCGTTGCTGCAATAGTTCATGGCACCATAATTTCACTGCAATATCAGCTACATATAGCCTTAGTTTTCCTGTTTGCCCTTCTAGCCCTATGCATGTTGCCAATCTTGTGCTTTGTCTTACCCGAGACAAAGTTCCAATTCCCATGAACTGAACATCTACTTCCTGAAGAGGCCAGCTTGGATGCCAAGATTTCGGGGTAATTATACTTACATCTGCAACTGTGTAAAGTATACCTTGAATATAAATGCTATTAATACAAACCCACAGCTGTGGTCTCTATTCATTTATAGAAGTCTGCCAGAATACACGTTTCTTTTTATCTATAGAGTTTATTTGTTTATTATCCATATTTATCTCGTTAATCAAACCATTATCACTATTGACAGTAGACATGGGGCCTTCTAATTTTTGGACGAGGCACATTCTCCATAGTAAGCAGGAATGGCTGAGCCATATGTATAGGAGCCTGCTGTATATTCATCGGGGCCTGCGGGAGGCCCCCTATCCCATTTCCTGATGGTAACAGGTCGCCTTGCCTATCTCTTATTGATCTATATTCCTTAGTCCAGTGTCTGACTTTTCCACATCTCCTACAAAAGCCTTAAGGCTGAGGCCTCCTGTTACCATTATTCCCATAAGAGTTAGTATTCCTGAAATTCTTTTGTCTACAATCTTGTTTGAAATGTACCAATCTCCCACAATTAAAACATTTAATATTTTGATATCTTTTCTTACCATTGGCAAGTGCTTCACTCACCCACGCTTCTCTACCATAATTAAAACTTTCAACATTCGTTGTTTGCAAGACCCAATCTTCAAAAGGTGCTGATCTGGCCCTTAAAGGCCCTATGATCTTCTTGCACTCCACATTAGCATTTTCATAAGCTAAAGCCTCAATTATGATACACCTAGCCTCTGGGTCAGCTATACCTATTTACACTGCTGATGTCAATCTTTGTATGAAGTCACTGAATGCTTCTTTCTGACCCTGTTTAATTCTGATATAAGATTGTCCTGGTTCCTGAACTCTTTGCCACACTTTTATAGTAGCCATCGTGCACAGAGACAGAGTATGGTCATCATATGAAGCCTGATCCTGAGGATCAGAATAGATTCCCTCACCTATAATCTGATCTAAGGGAACCTCAGATCTGTTTGCCTGTTCCTGTTGTTCCAAAAGTCTAGCCTCCTCTTTAAAAAGACATTTCCAATGTAATTGCAGCCTGCTTCCAAGTACAGCAGAAGTCATCTGAACCCTATCATAAGGGGTTACCTTATTACTGGAAGCCCAAGCTTGGAGGATCTCCGTTACATAGGATGAATGCAGGCCATAACTCACAACTGCTTGTTTAATCTCTTTTAAATCATTCATACGCACATGTTCCCATGTGGTTTCTTTCACAATCTTTGAGCCCTTTGTATTCGCTAATCTTCCTGAAGTTATGACAGGAAAAACTCTGGGGAAATTAGCCCGGGGAGTTTTTTGTATTAAGGAAGGTAAATTTTGTCTCAATACTTCCTGCTCTTGGTCATATAATGTTTCTTCAATCTTTTTAAATATGTTTACCACTGCCTTTTGAAACGTCTGGATTTCCTATCCAATGATTTGTTCTAATGTCCTCATTGAGGATTCTAAGTCATGAAGTCTGGCCATCAGAGATGAGGTGTTATCCTTACACATAACTTTCATTGAGACCATATTAGCTTCTTGTAAAGAGAGCCTATCAATTATTTTCTCATGTTCCTGTGATAAAATTTTAGCAGTGGACTCAACCGTACAAAGCTTCTCCAATAATGATTGAGCACTCCCTGCCATGGATTGAGCTAAGAGTGTCAGCCCATTTACCTCCTTTTCCAGAGTGTTGAATTTTCCTTTAAAGGAAGCGGTATCAAAGCCTTTTCCTCCAGAACAGTGAATCTATGCTCAAGGGAAGTGAGTTTATAACTTACTTCAGCTCTGCTCACCTCCAAAGCTGCAAATTTGTCCTGATAAGATTTAGTAGCATTGGTCAAATCGGATGTTTTGTCTTCCATGAAGGAAAGCTTTTCCCTAAAGGAGTTACCGTTTGATTTTATAGATTCTAAAGAAATCTTAGTTGACCGAAGATCCTCAGTGAGGCCAATGTTTTGTTTCTTTAGCTCCTGAATCTATGCATTGAGGAACTAGATTACATTATAAATCTTAATGAGGAAAATGCAAAATGCAAGCAAGACAATGAATGCCATAAGGAGCCCAAGTGGAAAAATTCATATATGTCGTGAAGATGATCAGACATGGCATAAGGAGTAAAACCATTTAAATCATCAAATAAGAAGTTATGAAAATGAGGCATTGTAGTGGAAGGCATATTACCGCAGTTCACCAGTAGATGTCGCAGCGGTACAAGTTTTTTGCCAAAGGTCGCAGAACTGGTCTGTCTGGCAAAGGCTGTGGCGGCTCCGAGGGCAGACAAAGAAGCTGTTGGGCATGGTGCACACGGCTCCAAATATCCTAAAAGCTACAAGCACAACAGAAAAATGCAACAAAAAGCCAAAACGTGTAGCCACTCGCATTCGCGTTGGTGGGACAAGGACGTGGGGCGGTGAGCAGAAGCGCTCCAAATTGCGAGCAGCGCAGAGAAAGGTGAGCCCAGGTGGGGCCGGATCCGCGGTCTCCCGAGCACTCGAGTCCCCAGTCAGCGCAAGCGTTCGCGGGGCAAAGAGAGGCAGAGAGTGTTGGCGGGGGCACAGATCAATTCACAATGCCAGCAGCGCTCCTGCCAGTGAATAACAGCGTAACTCGGCCAGCTGGTGCCCAAGCGCTGTGGGGGCTATAGCTCCAGAGTGAGTCGGGATATCACTCACGTGGGGCGCCAATTGTAAGATTTAATAAATATCGCCCAAGCCAGCTATCTTTAGGATAAATACTTTAATAGGAGTAAGGAATACAAACAGATTTACAATACCAGATCCTGGATCCTGCGCTTTTCCAAAGACGTGCGCCAGACCAAGAGCCACACAGAGAGAGTGCTCACACATGGACTGAGTCTTATACATCAGGGGGGACCTGAAGTTCCAACCCAGAATAATTAGCTAATGGCTAATGGTGTGGCGTGGTTATTAGCCTGATTGGCTAAAACCTTTCCCCATCACCTCACAGATGTACATGCAGGCAAAACACTCTGAAAAGTGCACACAAAATAAAAATGAGTTATTTAAAAAAGACACTCACTGTGATTGAAACTACAGGACTACTATTCTATAAGGCAATTTTTCTGTTGGGATAGTTTTGTCTGTCTACTAAAAGCCCCCATTGTGGAAAAACACGGTTTGGTTAAGGAACTATATAACCATATTTTAGTGTCAGCTCACAGGCTCCAAAATAATTCACTACCCATATAGACCATCAGTTTCTCCCTTTAGTGACCCTAAGAACAAAAATTTATTGCAAGAAAGAAGTAACATGCTTCATTGTTTCATCTAACCTCCTTGTGGACTTCTAGTTAGCTGATTTGACACATGTGGAAGGATTCTTTCCCATGATTTAGAAAGAGTCAAGATGTTACAGTATTTAAAAGGATTAGAAGAAAGACCTGCACTTATATTTCTTAAAAATATTTCCTGTATTTCATGTATGGATTTCTTCTGTCAATATTTGGGTTTACAAGATTAGTGGGAAAATGCATTCAGCCACTTCTACCAGAGGGCAAATCTTTCACCTGTAATAGGCCTAATGTCACCTAATCCTGCAGTTGAAATCTGATCTTGACTCTGAACTTGTCTTTATTAAAGTATGGACAGGGTCCAGGAAGAGCAGGAGTGATACCATGATCATGAAGATGTTTTCCTCAGGGGGAGGCTTATTCATTGCACTCCAGTTCTGTTGAATGAACTCTGTGATGTCCCCAAATGTGGGAAAGTCAACTGCATAATTTCTGGTAGTGGGGAACTGTTTGCTCTCTCCCCTACTAAGTATATATATATATACATATATATATATATATATATATATATATATATATATATATATATATATATATATATATATATATATATATATATATATATATATATATGAAAGGGTCCAGGAAGTATAATAAGGCAGAGTAGTTTTTACTTACTAGGGTCAACACTTTTCACCCAGTACTATGGATTACATTGAAAACAAATTCCTATTTCTCTGCCTGAATTTTGACCTCATTTCCTAGGTTTTAGAACTCCTTAGAATTTCTTTATATCCCATTTTCTACCATTCACACTGAATTTATTCTCTCCTTTCTCTGGAGAACTGATTCTTAAGGGAAAAGATAAACAAGGTTTCTCTTAAGCCCCAAAGAACTACTCAGGTATACAGGGCTATTTGTATCCTGACAGAACTGCCTGGAGTTACAAGATAAAACAAATATTATTAAGGTCCCAAAATCAATATTAAGGACCCAATATAAGGTCCCTTCTCCAAAGGGAAATAAATTATATGTTAGAATGTCATGTTCTTAGATAGCACTCATATTAGAATCTAATATTAATGAATTCTATTATGTCTGTACCAGTCTGTCATGTATGGCAGCCACTAACCACATGTGATTGCTAAGCATATGAAATGTGTCTACTTCAAATTGAAATGTATAAGTATAAAACATGAATGTCCTAAAATTTTAGCACTAAAACAAAGTAAGAAAAATATTAACAATGATTGCCTTTACGTTGGATGACATGATGAAGTCAAATATTTGACGTTTACTTGTCAATAATAATAGGGATTAATAAAATTAATTTGACTTCATTTAACAAAATTATTTTTACCTCTTCCAAATTACTATTTATTGTGACTACTCGGGCATTTAGAATTGGCCACTTGGCTTCTTTCTGTGGTTTGTGTTAGAGTACACAGAGCTACTTCAAACATGTGGCCTGGTGAATAATGTCCTGTTTTCATTTTTTTTCTTTTTAAAAATTTATTCTTCTCTCACATATTACATCCTAATGGCAGCCTCCCTCTTCTCCTCCCAAGCCTTCCTCCCCTCTCCCTTAGATCCACTCCTCCTCTGTTTACCTTCAGAAAAGAGCAGGCTTTTTTTTATTTGGGGAAGACAATTTAATGCATGATTACAAGATGTTTTGATCAAATATACCCCCCACTCTCTCCCTTCCCTTCCAACACTTCTCTTATCCACCACCACTTCTCCCTCATCCATGCTATAATATTGACCAGCATGATCTTGTACAGGCCTTGGGCATGCAGTCACAGCAACTGTGAGTTCTTATATGAAGCTCTATCATTTTATAATCTTTCTGCTAATAGTTCTGCAATGATTTCTGAGTCACTCGAGAAAGGAATATGACAAGATGTCCCATTTAGAGCTGAGTACTCCACAGTCCCTTATTCTCAACACTGATTGACTGTGAATCTCTGTGTTGATTGCCATCTACTGGGGAACAAATCTCCAAAGACTGTTGAGAGATGTACTAATCTGTGGGTATAAGGATGTGTTTAAAGAACAGTTTGATACCATTTAGCAAAACAATGGTAGTAGGTTCTCCCCTAGGGCCAATGACCTCTTCTTCAGCCATAGGTTCTTGACTAGATTTACAATACAGGGCATGAGTTCCATCCTGTGGAGTAGGTCTTAAATCCAATCAGAAAGTGATCTTAGTGACCTCTATAACATTTATACCACTATTACACTTGGCCTTTTTAGAGCCATTTCTTGGATATTGTGGATAGTGCTATAGTGAACATGAGAATGCAGAGATCTCTTTGAAATACTTATTTCAGTTCTTTGGTTATATACCCAATAGTGGAATTGCAAGATCATATGGTAGTTTTATTTTTCATTATTTTTTAAATTTGGGAAACTTTTATATTGTTTTCCATAGTGGTTGAGCTAATTTACATTACCAGCAAGAGTGTATGAGGGTTACCCTTTCTCCATATCCTAGCCAATGCTTAATGTCTTTTTAAAAACGCATTAGTCATTCTTACTGAAGTAAAGTAATGATTCATTGTGGTTTTTATATGCATTTTCCTGAATATTAATGATCCCGAGTATTTTCTCATGTACCTGTTGTTCACTTGTATGCCTTTTGAGAATTATCTGTTTTGATCTATGCCCATTTGACATTGGGTTGTCTAACTGCTCTTGAGTTTTTAGGATCTCATATATTTTGGATATCAAAGTGTTGTCAGGTATGGTCATAGTCTCATTCTGTAGGTTGTCTCTGCACTGTATTGAAAGCTTTTACACTTGATGTAATTCTACTTATATACTTCTGCATTCATTGTATGTACTTTGTAGGGACTCTTGTCCCCAAAATCTTGCCAATTTCAATATTGTGAAGCATTTCCCTTATGCTTTATTCTAGTACTTTGATAAAGTCTTATATTAAGGCCCAAAAATTTATATGTGTGTGGATATACAGTTTTTTCTAACTCCATTTGTTAAAGAGGCTATTTCTTTTCCACAGTGTATTTTGGCATTTTAGGTCAGAAGTTGATTGGTGATAGATGAGTGAGTTAACTTCTAGACTCTCTGTTCTTTCCCAGTGTGCTGTGTGTATGTGTTTATTTCAATCCAATGCTGATTTGACTACTATAACTTTATAATATCTCTTAAAGTCAGGTAGCATAATATCTCCTGCTTTGTTCTTGTTGCTCAGAATGCTTTTGACTATTGAGAGTTCTTATGGTTTCATATAAGTTTTAGAAGCTTTTTTTACTACTACTTCTGTGAAGAAAGCCACTGTAATTTTGAGAGAAATTATGTTCAAACAGTGTTTTTGTAAGGGACTTTTAAGCAATATTGATTCTTCTAATCCATAAATAAGCTTTCTGATCCTTTGGCATTCTCAAGTGCTTCTCGGATAAACCCCAGTACCACATATATTTGCTTAGTATTGTCCCCCGAAGTACCAGGAAGCATTATTTATTTCTCTTTTTTCTTCTCAAACTATATTTTCAAATGGCTTATGTTCTATACTATTTGCATTTTCTGTCTATTATACTTAGATCTTATATCACACTTTAAATTTTCCTAAACGTATTTTTCATCTTAATAACTTCTATTGGACTTTTAAATTGCTCCTATATTTTTGTTTCTTTTTTTTTTTACAATATTGACACATTTCTCTATTTTCTTCAAGCTTACTGAGTTAGTTTCCTTAAAACAACTGTTTTAATTTCTCTGACATATTTAAGAATCATTGTGGATTAGCCCCAAGCTCCTGTGGCCACAAAGGCTATAAGCTATGCCAATTTCTGAGACCACTGCTCAACAAGAATAGCACAACAATGGGTTAGGAACAAGAGCTATGCTTCAAAGGGTTGCTAGTTACTTAGAGTTATAACTCAGGACTCTTGGAACCAGCCACAAGTGATGGAATGAAAGTCTAATAGACATAGGCTACATACCTTCCCTTTGCATATAGTGGTATATCATTTGTGTTTTAATAAATAAGGCTTGCCTGAGGATCAGAGGGCAAAGCAGCCACACTAGTCAGCCATACAGGCTAGGGAGTGGTGGTGCACACCTTTAATCCCAGGACTCAGGAGACAGAGGCAATGGATCTCTGTGAGTTCAAGGCCACCCTGAGCTATACAAGATTGAATCTAAAAGAGAAACAGAGCTCCCTCAAAGGTGATCCCAGCACTGGGATCACATGTCTTTAATCCCAGCACTAGGGAGGTAGAGATAGGAGCCATATGGCTGGACAGAGATGTAGGAGGAGACTGTTTGTTCCCAGCTGCTTAGCCCTGAAATAATCACACAGAAACTATATTATTTAAATTACTGCTTGGCCCATTAGCTCTAGCTTCTTTTTGGCTAACTCTTACATATTAATTTAACCCATTTCTATTCATCTGTGTATCGCCACATGGCTGTGACTTACCGGGTAAAGTTCCCAACGTCTGTCTCTGGCGGGCTACATGGCTTCTCTCTGACTATGCCCTTCTTTCTCCCAGCATTCAGTCCAGTTTTCTCTGCCTAGCTCTGTTCCTCTATAGTTTTGTTATACGCCCAAAGCAGTTCCTTTATTAACCAATGATATTCACAGCATACAGAGGGAAATCCCCCATCACAGAGAGAAGAATATAAAGGAGAAGAGACATGAACTCATTGGAGTACGAGTTTGAGGATTTGTGGAGACAGGACCTTGCCCCCGCTTCAGTCTGAATATTTGGTAGAGGTTAAAGGTCTCTCTAGTGGTTGGCTACTTTGCTTTGCTGATCTTCAGGTTGAACCCCAAATTCTGTCTCTGGATGTTTATTATTCTCCCTACATTAGCATAGGAACTGCACCAGAATTCTAACCTCAGGCAGAACTGTGTATGGGGGATACAAAAACCTGCCCATGTTTGGCTTGAGCAGCTGAGCCAGTTCCAGGGCAAAGATTTGTATGTTTACTACTCGGTGCTACTCAGTGAGTGGAACCTTGCACTATACTATGTTGCCTAAACTTGATATATTGTTGCTGAAGGCAGAACATTGGTCACCTTGGCTTGTACTTTGTATTAAGATGGATTGCAGCTGTATTTTATGAGTTGTGAGGAGGTGCAAAGCCATCTCAGGGGGCAGTGATGCAGGCCAAATCACAAATCTGGCCCACTTGAGGCACAAGATAGTTCTGGGATTAGTCCTGGGGCAGTTCAAGATTTTTGTATGTGAATACTGTTCTGGCAAAGTTGGAGGTGAGTGGGCGAGACAATCCCTTGGCTACAAAAGCTGATGCTAAGCTGGGTCACATCTATATATCAGTCTCAGGGGCTTGGACACATTCTCAGGTGTAGGACATGTTCCCAAGCATACTCTATGGATAGAACTGAAGCAGTTGAAATTCAGGCCTGTCCTACAGGCACATAGATTTCCATCTGATTGTTGGTCTACAAGCTGTCTGAGCTTTGGACTACCTAAACAACCTTCATTTTTTTTTTCATTTTTAACTTAAATCTTGGTCTCACATTGAGTCTGCTATTGGACTCTCAGACAAATCCCTGTCTTAGAATCCCCACTGTGTTCCTCAGTTGATGGGGTTCTGTTCCCCATTCTACTGCCTGAGGTTGGGGGTGGGGCAGTCTCTACTGCCTGCTATACACAGTTACAGTGGTTCAATTTTAAATTGTTAACCTAACAACAAGCATCATGGGACTTTTCCCAGTAGAGTTTCACTGTGACATGCCCAATCCTGGATTTCAAGTCTAAGGCCTATACTTAATTTTTTTCTTTCCCCCAAGTGGGAAGTCTTTCTCTTTGGGTTTTTCTTAGTGATAGAGGAAATTTGTAAGAGTTTGAATTAAAAATGTCCAAATAGGCCTCCATGTTTAAACACTTAGTCCCTGGTCCATGCTGTTTGACGAGGTTTAAGTGGTGCAGCCATGCATTCCTACCATGATGAACTCAAAAGATTCAACCCATAGGCTCAAATAAATTCTTCCTTCTATAAGTTTCTTTGGTCGTGATGTTTGATCAAGCAACAGAAAAGTAACGGCTGCAAAGGGAGTGATGGGGAAACATTTTTGCTTCCTGTTTTCTTCTGCAAGTCTTTCAGTTTGTTACACTATAAGCAGATGTGACAGTCTCTTTCCTGATTTCCTTAACTCTTATGAAATTAGTTTGATAAGTGAATAGCTAGTGTGTCTAGGGAGAGACTGCCTGGGGATTTACTCGGCTGTCATCTTGCTTGGCCCATTAAAGGATACATAACCTAATTTTTAAAATAGGCCAATAAATTGAGTTCTCAGAAGAAGAAATACAAATACCAATGAATATTTTAAAAGTGTTCAACAGCATTAATTATCAGGGAAATGTAAATGAAACTACTTTGAGATTTATCTCACCCAGTCATTAGATCAAGAAAATAGCTGGCAACAACTGCTGACCAAGAAGTTGATGGGAGTGCAAACTAGGCAAGCTACTGTGGAAGTCAAGGTGAATGTTTCTCAAAAAGCTGTAAATAGATCTACCACACCATGTAACTGTACAAGTCCTAGGCATAATCCTAAAAGGACTCTATATCCTACTATAGAGATACTTGGTCATCCATATTTGTTACTGCTACTGCTTGGTTATAATGGAAATAGTCTAGATGTCCATTAATTAATGAATGGATAATGAAAATATGGTACCTATGTATAGTGGAATTTTATTAAGCTGTAAAGTAAAATAAAATGATAAAGTTTGAAGGCAATTAGATAGAGCTGAAAAGTGTTATCCTGAATGAGGTAACACAGGCCCAGAAAGACCAATACTCCATGTTCTTTTTCATAAGGGAATCCTTGCCTCTAAGTTTATATCTGTGTATATGGCAGTGAGTATGCACAGAGGCCAGGAAAACAGAAAGAGCTTCATGAGTGGGGCAAAAAAGAGTAGTTATCATATACATGTGACAGAAGTGGTAGCAAAAATACTCAGGGTGGAAGAATATAACCAAGGATGGGTGAAGGAAGATGGGAAGTAGAGAGAGTGGTAGGGGAGAGTCAGTCAAAACTAAGTGCCCATGAAAAAGCTATGAGGAAAGCTGATACTTCATAAGCTAATTTCAAAACAAGGTTAAGGAAAAAAGAAATAACCGGTTACTTTTGGTTAAAAATAGGAGGTCTTTCTGAATGACTTCCCTGCCTTCCTTTCAGTGAGAAGAGAACCACCACAAATACATAAGACATTGTGACCTCATGGCAGAGAACACCTAAACTTCTTGGGCAGAAAAGTTCAAGTTCTCTCTCTCTCTCTCTCTCTCTCTCTCTCTCTCTCTCTCCTTCCCTCCCTCCTTCCCTCCCTCCTTCCCTCCTTCTGTCTCTGTCTCTCTTCCTCTCCTCCCTGCCCCTCCCCTTTCCCTCTCTGTTCTCCTTTCCTCCAACTCCTGTTGGCAGCTGATCCTAAAGTCAGCCACTGGTGAGGTCTCACTGGTTTGCTTTCTTGGTCTTACCTCATTTGCTTTGTATAGATGATGGTGCTAACCATCCCCTCTTCTGGTCCATGGACTCAACTCCTCCCAGCAGAGGGTATCATAGAAGATTTTCAGCCTGAAGCTTTGCATCTGCAGGTAATACTGGGCTTCAGGATCCCATGTGGCCTCACCAAAGGGCTGGTTTACCTTTCTTCATGAAAATTTAGGATCTGGAGGACACACAATGAAAAGTTTCTGCATTCTGACAAGCCTCTCTGCTGACATAATAATCTGAATCAAACCAATTTTAAACAAAAGCCCGGGTTTAATGGATACAAATGCTCCTGGCTCGATTCCTAGACCCCACCCCACCCCCAGGGAGGAGAAGGGAAAAGAAGACTGGAAAATTATGTGTTTGTTCTCTGGGGGTCAGTTTAAATACCCTGTGGGGTGGTCTTGAGCATCTCTGGGGACGGGTCATCATTTGGCAGGCTTTCTTGTGGGAGAGTCTGGACTGAGGCAACTCCGAGAAGAGGGGCCTTGGGATAGAAATTCCACCTAAACATTCCAGACTCTTTGGATATATGGATGACAAGGGATGGGGTGAAGCTTCAATCTAAACATCCCAGACTCTTTGGGTATATGAATGCCAGGGGTTGGGGTGATGTTTCCACCCAAACATCAAGACTCTTTGGTATAGGGGCACAGGTCCAAGTCTGGCTACTTCCTTCAGGCATGGGACAATGTGGGAGAAGGGAGATTTGGGAGTTGGTGAGCTCACACTCAGCAGGAGGTGTGGGTGAAGAGGCATCAGGGTAACTGCCATCCTGGAGACCTCAAGCATCTGTTCCTTAAGGAAGATGAGAAGACAAGTTGCTAAGAGAAAAAAAATAGATTGTTATTGTTGGCCCTATGAACAAGGCTAGCCACAGGAAGGGTGATTAAACTGCCAGAAAGAATGGGATAGAGAAGTGCCTATGTAGTGGCATTTAATTTGCGTTTTAATAAATAAAGCTTGCCTGAAGGTCAGAGAGTAAAACAGCCCCACTGGTCAGCCTTATAGACCAGGCAGTGGTAACACACACCCTTTATCCCAGTTGTCACACTAGTTGTCATAGAAACCTGGCAGTGCATGTCTTTAATCCCAATGGTACACACCTTTAATACCAGTACTATAGAGGATTATATAAAAAGGGAGGAGACAGTTCTCAGTTTGAGTCTTATTCTGTGATCCCTAGAGGTAGGCTCACCATTTTCAGACTGAGGTCGGGGTAAGAGCTAGTGGCTTACTGTTTTACTTTTCAGAATCCCAGTATCTGTCCCTGAGTTTTTATATATTGTGCTTCATGCCCTGGTTGTACACGAGAGGTAAGGGTGAATGAGTGAGAAATTAAAGTAGATATGCTCTTTAAAACCATATTTCAGTTGCTGGGTAGGTGCCCATTTGAGCATGGAGAGGTGGTACCAATGGTGAAGTTCCAGGAGCTGGTGCAGATGCTGGCTTTATCTGGAGGGTCCTCTGTAAGTTGGTTTTGGCCCAGACATTAGGAGTGACCTATAAAATATGTTCAAAAAATGGGTGGGGTCAAAATAGGCTATTGAGGCTTTTTTTTTTTTTTACCAGACCAGATTTCTTGATATAGCAGCAGAACTTCTCCCATGAACCTGCAGCTGTCTGAAAGACAGATGGAACAGATTTACATCTTGGTGTCATAACAAAAGACTATGGTTTTAGGTTAAAAGGTATGAACGTTTTAGAAGACAATTATCTGAAACCTGCAAAAGAGGCACACCTGTCTGTACTTTTAGCAGGAAACTTACTAATAAAGTAAATAGTTACCAGTATCCTAAGTCATCAAATGCCATCAGACAGATCTGAGAGGGATAAATAAATGAGCAGAAGTGAGACAGCTTTTCCAGCTACCCAGACAATCCCAAGTCTCTCTGTGGTCTTTGGTGAGCACCAGTCTTAGAAGCAGTATTTGCCTTTAGCTGCTAAGCCCAGGAGACTTGACAGATTTTCCTGGGGAGGTAGGGTTCAGTCTACTTGCCTTGGTAGGATGAGACAATTGATTTTCTGGTATCTTGTTGTCCAATCCAGGCAGCTGATAAGGTAAAAGGCAGCTTTTTACTGTGTGGGTGGCTTTGCCATATCCAAAGGCAAGCCTCCAGGAGGAAGTTCTTCTACAGCCATGTGTCTCCTTGGAGATATGAGATGCTGCAGGAGCTGGTATGTCTCTCATTAGAACATTTTTTGTTAAATGCTATACTCTCAGATCTGTAAAGGCACTTGAGAATCAGGGTCCTTTTATCTGTCAGGTATATCTAAATTAGACATATCAGTTAATTTTAGACATACAGTTTACCCAATAGTTACAGCTTACCAGTGTTAGCAAGAAGATTGGAAGGAATATTTTTAATTGATATATATTGAGCTCTACATTTTTCTCTGCTCCCCTCCCTGCCTCTCCTCTCCCCGCTTGAGCCCTCCTCCAATGTCCCCATGCTCCCAATTTACTCAGGAGATCTTATCTTTTTCTACTTTCTACTTCCCATGTAGACTGTTATCTATGTAAGTCTCTCTTAGTGTCCTCATTGTTATCTAAGTTCTCTGGGATTGTGGTTTGTAGGCTGGCTTCCTTTGCTTTATATTTAAAAACCACCTATGAGTAGTGCATGTGATAATTGTCTTTCTGTGTCTGGATTACCTCACTCAAAGTAATGTTTTCTAGCTCCATCCATTTTCCTGCAAAATTCAAGCTGTCGTTATTTATTTCTGCTGTGTAGT
>JAQHUG010000466.1:708664-721648 GCA_028555095.1 Dicrostonyx torquatus | reverse complement strand
GATGACAGTTGTGGTCGAGTCTAAGGAGCCCGGGCAGCCTCACTCATCCATGGCCAGACCTAGAAGGTCAACTTGGGAATGTTCCAGGTCTGATGTCTCCATGCCACTGTATGCACGAGGACACTCCACTGACCAATGACCTTCCCTATGACACTTCATACAAGGCCTCCTAGGATTAAGGTGAGGATTAGGGCATGCCCGGGCCCAGTGGCCAGCTTTACCACATTTCTGAAAAAGGGGTCCCATAGGACAAGGCAGTTCCTGTCCCAGTAACAGGTTGGGAGCCTGGGGCAGCCGTATCTTTTACAGAAAACCCTAAAAATTGTAGCAGGCGCTGGGCCTCTAAGGCAATGACTTGGAAAGGACAGCTTACCAGTGGAAGCTGATCTTAGCCTGGCGGAGAGCAGATGCTGGGGAGAAGGGTGTTTTCCCACCACATGGCCCCAGGTCGGTGAGAAAAACAGCCCCTCAGTGGAACCTCCAGATGAAAAGTTTCTGCACCCTGATAAGCCTCTCCGCTGATGCAATAATCTGAATCAGACTAAATCAAAATAAATTAGAAAAAGCCCAGGTTTAATGGATACAAAAGCTCCTGGATAGCTTTCCAGCCCCCAGAGAGGAGATAGGGAAGGAAGACCTGGAAAACCACATGTTTGTTCTCTGGGGGGCAGTTTAAATACCCTGTGGGAGTGGTCTTGAGCATCTCTGGGGAGGAGTTATTGTTTGGCAGGCTTTCTCAGTGACAGAGTCTGGACTGAGGCAACTCCCGGGGGAGGGGGCTTGGGGTGGAGCTTCTACCTGAACACAGAGAAGTATCCAATAGAGTCACTAACAGAAAGGGACACAAAATTTCCTAGATTAGATACTGTCTTGGTCAGTTTAATAGGCCTCATCTCAGACACAGTTTTGGGACAGGCCATTAAGTTATAGAGGCCTTTCCATCAGCCTCGCTATTTTAGTCTTCTTTCATCCCAAATCATTTTTCATAAAATGTTTAAAATGTAACATCTTGACAATTTCTCACATGTACTACGACCATATCTGCTCCCCCTTGCCCCCTGCCCCGGTTTTCATCCTCTTCCTTCTACTACTGAACACCTTTCCTATTGGTCCCCTTCCTACTTCTGTGGCCTTATTCCATTGGGGCGTTTAATAGAGTTCCTTGTATCAGCATGCATAGGCATTGTTTACAAAACCATGGATAACTTACCAGTGACAACACAGAAGGAAATGATACCCGTTCCTTAGGCAATTGTTAACTTTCTTTCTTTTTTTTTTGTGGTTTTTCGAGACAGGGTTTCTCTGTGGCTTTGGAGCCTGTCCTGGAACTAGCTCTTGTAGACCAGGCTGGTCTCGAACTCACAAGCGATCCACCTGCCTCTGCCTCCCGAGTGATGGGATTAAAGGCGTGCGCCACCACCGCCAGGCAATTGTTAACTTTCAATAACTCCCTCAGGGAAGGGTGGGACCTCATGTGCCAAACTGACGCGTCCTCTCTCACATTCTCTTCCCTCTAGTTGGGGCAGATCTCAGGTCCTATGCTGTGCTCTAAGAGAGACTTGTTCTCTCTCACTGGGGAGCAAGATGGCCTCTGTTCTAGAGGGTTGACTTTTGATGTGTGTGTGTGAAGCCAGAGCCAAGGAAATGATGAGGATTCTGTTCAGAACAAAGCTTGACTTCTACTCTGAAAATTATGTTGTTCCCACACCTCGTTGGAAGGGGACATTTTACTTTCTTTCAAATAGTCTAGCCCCAAATACTTCTTTCCATTTCCCAATTCCAGGTCAACAACTCAAGGTGACTAAGAGACAGGATCAAACAATGAAAAAAAGAAAAGTTCACTCCAATGTGTCTTAAGATCGGATTATTGCCCTTAGTACAACTACATAGAATTAGGTCACTGATCCCAAGGCTCTGGTCTATAGGCGTTACAGGAATTCAACCATCTTTATCCTGAATACGATGTGATTAGAAAGTAGGAACAGTGAGGTTAAGTAACTTGTCCAAAGACACACAGCTGTGAAATTCCAACCAGGGCCATGACTATAGCCTGGCTCCAGGAACTGTGCTCAAATCTATTGACCTCTTCTCTATCCCTTTGTACTCCCACTATGCCTCCAGAGTGACACAAAATGAAGAGCTGCAGGAACACAGTGTTTTGGCACAGGAGGCTCAAGAGACTCATTCCCAGGATGTTGCTTGGAAAGTAATGGAGTACCCTATTTATAAATCAAATGCCTGTGTAGGAAGACTATGTTAATTGGTTATCCATCAGTAAAACTCATCCTCCCTAGATGGTCTTTAACCTGCTATTGTAAAATCCTAATCCTTACCCTCAAGCCCTTTGTAATTTCAGACTTTTCCATTTATCTAGTGTGGCTTATGATAAAAGGCTCCACAGTCTAGAACTCCACTCTTGCTACCTGATAACTTCCTCTTCTTGTCAACTGCCCTGTCCTACACAGCTCATCCCATGGTTCTGTGCACTGCTATGTACATTCAGATGTCACCTCCTATGTCTGATGCCCTCAACTAGACACAGACCTCCTTGAAGAAATGATCATATCCTGTATTAGGTTTGCAGGCCCATATTCCCTGACACCGTAGGGGACTGACTTACTTAGGAGCTTCTAAATATGGGAAGATGAAATTCTTTTCATGTATCTATTAATTTCTCTTATTGCCCTATTCTCTTTACTCTAATATTTGCAATCTCTTGCTTCTTTTATATTTCACATATATCCCTTGTGCTTGGAACTACACTGAATGGGTTGATATTTGACATGCACAGTTCCCTGCAGATCGACTTTGTCTAGGACTACATTCATCATGTGTATATTTGCCCAAATGTAAAATTTAGTGAATAAGACCCCTTCAATAATTAGATTGGTGACTTGCACGTTGTTAGTATTGACTACTTGCTAACCACTAAAAACTAGAATGTGTTTGTTGGATGCAGTGGCATGCACTTGTGCTCCAAATTTTCCTCAGAAGTTGAGATGTGAGAATTATTTTGTAACTGGAGTTAAAAGCCACCCTGCACAATGTAGCCAGACCGTATCTTAAACTGCCACCATAAGAAAAAAAAAATGGATGCACACTCAAAAATTACCTGTTAAATTTATTGCCTCTTCTGTCTGGTTTTGGTATATAAACCACAAGTTCACACGCATGTGGTAAAACACAGTCTTAAGTATTTTCTCTTTTTCTCTTCCTTCAACACCCCCCTTCAATGTTTTTCATGTGTGTGGTTTTGCAAATGGTCCCTCAGCGGTTGTATTCTCCATGGCCAGCAGGTGGCAGTGTTTGCTCATTCAGGCCGAGGCCCTCTCTTGGCCTTAGCACACTGATGACAGGTGCTTAGACCGATTGCCCAGGTTATAGCCTTCTTGTCAGTTTTCTTTCTCTGTGTCTAGGTATTGATTTTCCTCTGCTTCTCATCGCCACCACTGCTTCACTTATCTCTAAAGATACTTCTAACCACACCCCCAAATAAAGGAGTTAGAGGTTCATCCCCCCCATCTACCCACCAGCTGAAGCACTAACAGGAAATCAGGGTTTAAAATGAACCAGTTTTTAAAACATGAAAAGTTAAGTATATTCTGGAAGAGCAGGAAAGGTGAAGTCCCAGTTATCGTGCTGACACCATTTGCAAAGCCAGTGTAGGCTGTAGTGGTCAGGGATGATACTCTGCCACTACGCTGGGACTTGCCTTGACTTCGGGGTCCTTTTTAGCACAGTTATCCAAGAAGCTTGTGACCAATGTGCAACAAGACAAAATGTATTGGCTTGCCCAAGAAAGGCATATTTCTGGATTGGTATAATCTCGGATGGTCCACGATGCATTTAGCTACCCTTCAGAAGGCACTACTGTCTTGTCACCAGCTCTTCTCCCCTACTACGGGAGCATTGACAATGCTTTAACAGCAGCAGCTACCATTAAAGAGCTCATGCTACATGTTGGGTAACTACACATTCGTATGCATCACCTCATTTAATCCCCAGAGTAGGCAGATACTGTTATACATGTGGCAACCACAGTTTGCTTTAAAAAGTGTCATGCCCTCAGTAATAGGAAGAGCCGGGATTACATCCCAACCCTCTTTCAACATCATGCCTTTAGCCTCCCACTCCTTGGAGGTCCTCTGGCCTATCACATGTTCTGACTTCAGAGCTTAAACTACAATGATTCTATCACTGCCTTACGCCTAAACTCCCACAAGCTCCAGATTCTGTTGCTTCTTGCCACTACGATCTCACAGTTCTGCAGAGAAGTTAGGAGTGCCCACTTGATCTGGCGTCCCAGAAATGCTGAGGTCCTGTCCTTCAGGTCCATCTACAGTAACAAGAGAAAGAGGCCTAACAATACCCAGGCAGTCATCTCAGCCCAGGGGCAAATGGCCAACAAAATAGGCAGTGTCTCCAGGGCAGCATGGAACTGAGTGGTTTTGATGTACATGGAGAAACAGGAAGGGAGCTTAGTGGTACCTGGTCTCCTGATTTGGAGTTAGGATGTCTTCTCACTCCCAGAAAGAAACAACTCTGCAAAGGATCCATGGGGACTACACTGTGATAATAGTGGCTGTGGAGATGGAGAAAGGAGCTCGTACTCCTGTAGCTGTGGAGATGAATATAGACAAGCTTTGTCTACAGTGTGAAGTTGTTCACACACAGGCCTTGTTTTCCTATAGAGCACCATGACCAATTGTCCCCTTCCTGTTGCTCCCACTGAGCTACATCCCCAAGTTCTGAGGAAGAGACAGGAGTGAAGCAACCTGTGGTGAGAGTTCTACTTCACTGTGTGGTTGATTGTATAAGCAAGGTGGCATAAATTCTGTTAAACTTATACATATATACATATAATGTAAACTTATATATAATAATGTAAACTTATATATATGCATATATATGTATGTAAATAATGTAAATATAAAATAATGAAATCCCCCAAGACTTTGTATTGATTACTTACTCAATATGAAGGCAAAGCACAAGAAGCAAAAGCAAAACTCGAAAAATGTGACAACATTAATCAAAAACTTCTGAATACAAAAGGAAATCAAAAATAGTTAAAAGGCAAGCTACATGCTATAGTTTGTCCCTTCTTTTTTCTCCTCTTGCTCCTACTCCTCTTTTCCTTATTTCTGCATAAAAGTTAACATTCCCACAATAATGTGCCGCCTAACCATGTGCCAAAAAGGAGCAGGATCAAACAACCAAGGCACAACGCTTCCATAATGTGCAGCCAAAGGAAAACTCTCTTTTTCTGAATTAATTTTTTTATCCTAGTTCTTAATTACAGTAATGGGAAATTGACTTACACAGGCAATATGAAATGGAAGAAACTGATGTCAATCAAATGGCCATTCAAATAAGTGAGTAGATGCTGAACACTTGTTAGGGTGTCTGTTACTGAAAAAAAAAGATAATAAGTGATATTGAGCATGGAGAGAATTAGGGAAACGGGTACACTGTTGATAGCATATAAGATAACACAGCCACTGTCATAAACAGTAGCATGGCTCCTCAAAATATTCAAATTAGAATTACAATCTGGTACAATTTTACTTTAGGGCATTTATGCAAAATTATTAGACTAGTGATCTTGGAGCAGTACCAACATTCCCATGTTCATTGCACCATTATTCACATCAGATAAGACACAGAAAAAGTCACCAAAATGTTCATTAACAGAATAAAGAAAATAGGACATCCATAGACATAGCTATATATGTACATATGTAATGGAATATTAGTCACCTTAAAATGAAGGGAATTCTGCCATTTGGACAATACGGTGAACCTGGAATACATTATAGTAACTAGAGTAAGCCAGGCACAGAAAGGCAAACACTGATTCACTTGTATGAGGAATCATAAGTAATAAAAATCACAGGAACAGAGAATAGGCTGCTGACTGCCAGGGCCTGGGGTGGGTGGGAGTAATGAAAGTTATTGTTCATCAGATAAAAGTTTTAGTTCTACATAAAAAAGAAGTGCTAGAGACATGTTATACAACATATTGCCTGGTATTAACAATGCTACATTGTGTACTTCAAAATTTGTTGAGGCTGCTTCTCATATTAAATGTACACACTACAATAAAAAATGTAAGACTTTGAAACATAACTAAGAGGGCATGGTGGAGAATGGTTGTAATGCTAGCACTTGGGAGGCTTAGGCAGGAACAGTGAAATCTCAAAGCTGCCCTGGGCTACATAGTAAGACTTTGATTAAAAATATTGAAAAGAAAAGTAAAAAAAGAAAAAATAGATCTCATTAAGAGAGTATGACTGTAAGCTCTGAAGCAGGAGAATACACATGTTCAACAGTAATTTCTACCACAAACTGGTTGAAGACTACTTAATATGAATTGTAAAACCCAAGCTCTCCATTTTCTTTGGTTGCTGTAAAATATCTCATCAATGAAAACCTCAAAGATATGATTACACAATTTAATGATGTCCGGATCGCTTAGTTCTAGATCAGTACAACTCTTGGTGATATAGCAATGTTTTCTATGTGTCCAGTATAGGAGCTACTATTCACATGTGGTAACTGAGCATCTGAAATGCATCCACTATAACTGAAGAACTAACATTTGGATTGTATTTCGTCTTTTGTATGTGTATATATGGTGTGTGTGTGTGTGTGTGTTTCTGTGTGTGTATACTCAACTATGTGTGTGAGTTTGTGGGTTGGTGTGCCATGTCACAACAACTGTGGAGGTCAAAGAACAAGAACAATATCAAGTGTTGGCTTTTGCCTTTCACCTTGTTTTGAGGACAGGATCTTTTTAATTTTGCACTATAAACCAGGATAGCAGGCACTTGGCCTTCTGGAGATTTTTCAGTCACTGTTTCTCATCTCATTACAGGAGCACTGGGTTATAGACATATCTGGATTTACCCTGTAGAATCTCAGGTTTCAACTCTGGTCCTCATACTTTCATGATAAGTGCTTTTTTTTTCCCACTGAGCAATATTCCCAGCCCGGTATTTTTTTTTATCTTGATTTAAATGTAGAGACCCACGAAGACCTACTCAATATCATATTGGTCAATACTAGTTGAAGACCATTTGGAATGTATAATAAGAAATACTAATGATTTTGTTTAGACAAATCTAAATTTGAAGTCTACCTTTATCTCCACTACTCGGAAACTTTAGATATGTTACTTTATTTTTTTTGAATATACTCCTCTGTAATGGGGAACGAGAAGGGATACATCTTAATCTTGAGTAAATATACGTATTAGAATTAATGAACAGAAAGAAGCTATTATAGTACCTGCTAGTAGTGAATGCTCAAAGAACAGCTTTTCCCTTCTACATAGCAACTGTTCAACTTGAACAGCTGTTCCCTTCTGTATAGTAACTGTTCAATTTGAAAGAGTATCCACTTCAAATAAGAAGTGCTGGGATTCTGATGAATCTCCTCCACATGTCTAAGAGGACATCCATATGCATAGCTGAAGGGGACCTGCAGCACCTTGTGCTTCTTGAGCAGAGATTCTTCCAGAAATAAATCCCCCAATACACTAATGGTCATGTTTCCAGTGGGAAACACCTGCCCACAAACCAGCCTAGCTGAGAAATATAGAAAAAGACCATCCTCTACAATGGGGGTGTTTATTATTTTCTTACTTATCTTCTTGAATGCCTTAGAATCAAAAGTTTGCATTTTAAAATTAGTAGAGAGACTGGGTATTTTACATACCTCTTCACTTAGTGAATAATTCTCAGACACTTATTCCTTTGCTGTAAAGAAAGCCAATCACTTGTTATGTATTACTGAGGCACAATGTGTATTCTCTTCAGCTTCCAAACATTTGGAGTATTTTTAACTTTTTTTTAACTTTCCTTACAGCCACTGGCTACTGCATTTTTAATTTAATTTTATTTTTAAAACAATCTTATTTTACATACCAATGTCAGTTCCCACTCTCTCCTGTCCTACCACTCCACCCCCCAGTCTTCTTCCCACCCTTCCCCCAATCCACTCCTCAAACAGAGTAAGGCCTCCCACGGGAGTCAACAAAGTCTGTCACATCACTTGAGGCAGGACCAAGGCCCTCCCCCCTGTATCTAGGCTGAGCAAAGTACCCCTTCATAGAGAATGGGCTCCTTAGCCATCCAGGGAAATGCAAATCAAAACAACTCTGAGATTCCCTCTTAGACCTGTCAGAATGACTAATGAAAGCTTATGCTGAAGAGGATATGGAGTAAAGGGAACACTCCTCCATTGCTGGTGGGAATGCAAACTTATACAGCATTTGGAAATCAGTATGGTGGTTTCTCAGAAAATTGGGAATCAACCTCAATACCCAGTAATACCACTCTTGGGCATATACCCAAAGGATGCACACTCACACCATAAGGATATTTGCTCAACTATATTCATAGCAGGATTATTTGTAATAGCCAGAACCTGGAAACAAACTAGATGCCCCTCAACCAAAGAATGGATAAAGAAAATGTGGTACATTTACACATTGTAGTACTATTCAGCAGTAAAACACAATGACATCTTGAAATTTACAGGCAAATGAATGGAACTAGAAAAAAATCCTGCATAAGGTAATCCAGACACAGAATGTACTCACTCATAAGTGGATATTAGACATAAAGCAAAGGATAACCAGCCTACAGTCCACAGCCCCAGGAAAACAAAGAGAACCCTAAGAGAGACATTCATGAATCCCCTGGGAAGGGGAAGTAGACAATCCTTACATCCTTAGTAAATTGGCAGCATGGGTGGAGGGTGGTAGGGGAATGGGGAGAGGAGAAGGGGAGTGGGGAGGAGAACATGACGGATTGGGAGGGTCAAGTTGGGTAAAGAACAGAGGGAGAGCAAGGAAAGGGATACCTTGAAAGAGGGAGCCATTATGGGTTTAGTAAGAATCCAGGCACTAGGGAAATTCCCAGGAATCCACAAGATGACCCCAGCTAAGACTGTAATGGTCTGCCCTGTCCCTTAAGAGACAAGTCCTGCCCACTCCCTCCCCTGTCCACTGAGGCAAGCAGATCTTCCTTCTGCTTCCAGCCTGAGTCCCTTTCTTTCTGTCTCTCTCCCAAAGAAGCAACTTCTGCCTCTCTTCCTTCTCCTCACTTCTCTCCTCCTACCCCCTCCTCTCTCTCTCTCTCTCTCTCTCTCTCTCTCTCTCTCTCTCTCTCTGGTTCTCTTTCTGTCTTTCTCTGCCTCTCTCTCCTTGTCCTCCTTCTTCCTCCCTTTTCCCTTTCTTGTTCCCTTCCATAACCCACTGAATAAATGCCCACTTTCTCTGCACAGTGTGCCTAATAGGTCTCTGTCTCTCACCCACCATGTGACTCCCTACCTGGCTGGGACTTCATGGCCTGCTGTGGTCTCAGGAACTGGAATGGTGCTATTTTACTTTTGCTCTAACAAAAACCCTAAGCAGTAATGGAGAGGGTGCCTTAATTGGCCTCCCCCTGCAATCAGCTTGATGACTATTATAATTGTCACCACAGAACCTTCATCCAGCAATTGATGGAAGCAGATACAGATGCAGAGATCTACAGCTGAGCACTGAGGCAAACTCCTGGAGTTCAGTCACAGAGAGTGAAGAGTGATATTATGAATAAAAGGGCCAAGAGCATGATGGGTAAACCCACAGAAACAGCTGACCCAAGCAAGTGAGAGCTCACTGACTGTGGACTGACAGGTGAAGAACCTACATAAGACTGAACTAGGCCCTCTGAATGTAGGTGACAGTTGTGTACGGTGTTTCTAATGTGTGTTACATTGTGAGAAATAGATGAGCTCTAATCTAATATGGCTGCTGTCTTGATAAGGAAAAAGATTGTAAGAGGAAAAAATAGCATGGGTAAACAAAAGAAGATCACCATCAAACAACCAAGGAGAGAGGCCTCAGAATGAAGCCATAACTGTTAAACCCCTGTGTTGTAAGCCACCTTTTTTGCAGTGACTTCTGTCGTGGTTCAGCCACAGCAGGTTCATACATTCCAGGGTAGGAGTGTGGGGATTAGAAATATTAGGTAGGACTATTGTGCATATACCCAAAAGATGCTCAGTCATACTACAAAAGAATTTGTTCAACAGCATTATTTGTAGTAGCCAGAACCTGGAAACAACCTAGATGGTCATCAACCCAAAAATGGATAAAGGAAATGTGGCACATTTACACATTAGAGTACTATGGAGTGGTTAAAAAAAAAAACAAAAACAATGACATCTGGAATTTTGCATGCAAAGGGATACAATTTTCTATCCTGACTGAGGTAACCCAGACCCAAAAAGATGAATATGGTACTCACTCATAAGTGGATACTAGCTGTAAACAAAGGACACTGAGCCTATAGTTCATGATCCTAGAGAAGCTAAGTAATAAGGTGAACCCAATGAAAAACATATATAGATCCACCTAGAAATTGGAAACAGACAAGATCACCTGATAAAATTGGGAATATGGGGGTGGGGGGAGAGGGAAGGGTACAAGGGGAAGAGGAGGGGAGAAGGAGAGGGTGTAATGGATTAAATAAAATGCTGCAGGTTTCTGAGTGGCTACAGTGGGCAGTGGGTCATGAGACCATATTGCAAATCTCCAAGTGGGGGCAGACAGTGGGCAGCAAGTCCCAACAGAAGCCAGTCCCAGGTAGGGACTGTGTAGTTCCCCAAGTGCCTGCAGTGGGCCACGAGTCCCAAGCAGGGAGCCACGTGGAGACCTCAGTGGGACAGCCAGTCCCAGGAGGAAAGAGACAGATGGACACGCCATGAGACCACACTGCAGATCTCCAAATGCAGCTGGTCCTGGGCAGGGAGCCATGTGGTAGGCAAGAGACAGAGACATGGATAGGCACACCATGCAGAGTGAGGTTGGATATTTATTTAGTGGGCTATGGAAGGGAAAGGGAGAAGTGGAGAGAGCCGAGAGAAACAGAGAGAGAAAGACAGAGAGGGGAAGGGGAGATGTAGGGAGGATGGAGAGAGCCAGAAGCTGCCTCTTTGGGGGAGAGACGAAAAAGGAAGGGACTCAGGTTGGAAGCTGAAGATAAGCTTGCCTTGGTGGATGGGGGAGGGATTGGGTAGGGCTTGACTTTTAAAGGACATATCATTACATTCCCATCTCTTTTCTATAATAAAAAGGCAGAAGGTTAGGCACCACAGGTTAAAGGAATTGGGGTGGTGGATTTCAAGAATGCTTTCTGCTTATTTGTGGGTGTCATCTTTGGGGGGAACCTGAGAAGTCTGGGTGCTGGTCATATCCTGGCATAGATGGTCTCTTTGCTCCTGTCTGGTGTTTGTGGTATGGAAATGTCTGGTGTCTCTTACACTTGTTTAAGGTATTGGCAGAACAGAGGACAAAGTTAAGCTTAGGAAAAAAATTTAGGACCAGGGAATTGAGAGGAGTGTATCTGACCTGTTTAAGGTGGATCTGTCAATTCAGCTCCTTGGAACTCACAAGAATTTTTTGGGTTTGTGAAAACAGAAATTTTAGACATATACACTATATAAACAGTAGCATATTTATGTCAGAATGACTGGGACAGATAACTTTGCATAATAAAGACTATCTAAGACTATGAAGGGCAGAGGGAGAGAGAAATTTGATAGCATGAACTAGTCCTCACACCTTTATAACTTGTAGATACACACCTTAATAACTTATATTTATAATTTACTGAAATTTGATTGGTGAGGCTGTCCTTTATTTTTTAAACTGACAAAACCTTTCAGGTGTCAAACTTCATCAGAGATCTTTGAGAAGAATAAAATTTTACTTAAGTTATTGATTAAAAAACAGCAGAGAACTTACTTGGTTGGCACCTAGAGCTACTCCTCAGGGTCCTCCATGGGCGCTGAAGGTCGTCTTTGCCTTTTACTGTTTAGTGCCGTGCCTTCCAGGCTCCAGAATATCCTGTCGGCTAAGAAATCTGTAGGAAGACAGGCCTACCTTGACTTGAACAGCTAGGCTGTCAATTCCAGTGATTCTGTCCACCTCTAGAGATCTTCAGTTTAGATGGAAGGCAGTTTTGCCCAGTGGTCAGTGCTCGGCAGTTGAAGCGAATTGTGGATGGATGTTGTTATGTGCCCATTTGTAGTCTGTCTCCTTTGGAGGAAGTAGAGTGCTGCTGCTAGGAGCCAACCTGTCTTTTTTTTTGTTATGAAAAGTTTTTAATAATTAAATATTTAAATACCATGTTCCCCAGATTTCTGAGCAGTTGAGGGCTATTTATCAGGTGTAACTACAGTATAGAATCTGCCTGGAGAGCTGGGTCTAAGCTTGACTGTACTGGCTTTCAATTTAACAGGTAAAGCAGGGTTGGATTAACTATAAAGTATTTTTTAAGAGACTTAAAAGTATATACCAGTTTAAAACATGAGACTTATTGCTTTGTAGTCTGGAATGAGATACAATGAACAGGCAATTATAATATTTAACAGTAAACATAGGTGCATTTAAGTTACATGTATGAACACACACACACAGAGTGAACAGGAATTGGTTGAAGTGGATACTCTTGGTGAGCCCTGCCAAAGGCATGCCACTGGCAAAGCAAACGTGCAACAGATTCAGCAAAAGGAATTTAGAGACAAAAACCATAAGTAAATCGAGGGATCAGGCAGAGTATACCTCAGCAAAGGTGGTGGAACTTGGTCACCTCACCTGGCTCTCAGTTAAGATGGCAGTAAGGTCAGTTGACCTCAGCCAAAATGTCAGTAAGGTCACCCATGTAACATAGTTAACATTAGGGAACCAGGAGGAACTTGGTCATCTGACCTGGCTTTCAGTTAAGATGGTGGCAAAGTCACCTGACCTCAGTTAAGATGGTGGTAAGATCAACTGACCTCAGTCAAAACGGCAGCGGTCACATGTTGTATGGAAAAACCATGATTTTTTTTGTTTGTTTTTTTGGGACAGGGTTTCTCTGTAGCTTTTTGGGAGCCTGTCCTGGAACTAGCTCTTGTAGACCAGGCTGGCCTTGAACTCACAGAGATCCG
>JAQHUG010000466.1:695456-708056 GCA_028555095.1 Dicrostonyx torquatus | reverse complement strand
AATCTGAGGGACCTTGGGCCCCTAGTCACAAAAGGACCAGTCCTGGGACGTCCAAACACAATTTTAGCTAAGTGAAACAATCCAGAGATGAATGTCAGCAAAGGGCTCAACTGTAGCCTTAAAGACCATGGTTGGGGGCTGTCCCTGTTTTTAGGAACACCAGAAGATTTCCAGGAGCTCAATAGACAATTCTGTGGGTTTGAAGAAACGGTTGGGCTGACCAGACTGGGGGAAAACTCACCAATTGAAGCTGGTGTTATGTGGAGAAATCATGCTCAGGCATATGGAATATGTGGTTGTTGTGGAAAAAATACTCGGTTCTGAATCCTGAGCCCGGAAGAGGGGCTCAGGGTGGGAGAGCCTCCTGAGTCTTATGGCACCAATGAATGGATTAAGTAAAATGCTGCAGGTTCCTGAGTGGCTGCAGTGGGCAGTGGGCCATGACACCATGCTGCAGGTGTCCGAGCAGGGGCAGGCAGTGGGCAGGGGTTGTAGAAAGCAGCCAGTCCCAGTTTCACAGTTGCCAAAGGGGTTGCAGCAGGTCACAAGGAGAGACAGACAGATGGGAACACCATGAGACCACACCACAGGTCTCCAAAGGTGGCTGGTTCTTGGCAGGGAGCCACGTGGTGGGTAAGAGAAAGAGTCATGGATAGGCATGCCATGCAGAGTGAGGCTGGATATTTATTTAGTGGGTTATAGTAGGGAAGAGAAGAGGGATAAGAGGAGAAGGGGAAAGAACAGAGAGAAACAGAAATGGGGGAAGGGGAGAAGTGGGGAGAATGGAGAGAGGCAAAAGCTGCCTCTTTCAGGGAGACATGGAAAAGGAAGGGACTTAGGCTGGAAACTGAAGATCAGCTTGCCTCGGAAGATTGGGGAGGGAATGGGCATGACTTGTCTCTTTTATTATTGTTATTATTACTTGAAAAATATACCAATACAAATTCCCATTCCCTCCCATCCTCCCAGTCCCCTCCCTCTCCCTCCACAGACCCTCCTACACCACCCCTTCAACCCTAAGGGAGTGCCAGGCACCCCGCCCTGTGGAAAATCCAAGGCCCTCCCTACTACATCTAGGTTAAGCAAGGTTTACATCCAAAGAGAATAGGATCCCATGAAGCCAGCATGTTCAGTAAAGACACATCCCAGTGTCACTATCAGCGGCTCCTCAGTCTGCCCCAACTGTCAACCCCCTTCAGAGGGGCTTGGTTGTTTCCATGCTTGTTCACTCCCATGGCTTGTCTCTTAAAGTGACAGGGCAGATCATTATAGAAGTTTGAGGAGAACTTGAGGGAATGGGATAGTTGAGATGGAGGAAGGACAGTGATGAGAGCAAGGAAAGAGATATCTTGATTGAGCAAGCCATTATAGGGTTATTATAAACCTGGCTCTAGAGAAATTCCCAGGAATCCACAGGATGACCCTGGCTAAGACCCTAAGAAATTGAGGAGAGGGGGCCCATGGAGGTGGATCTGCTCTACCCTGACCAAAGGTCAGAGAATTCAAGCCTACTTCTGCTCTTTCTTTTAAAATAGGAGGTTTTTGTTGGGGTCCGATTTCAAAACACCAAATAACCACACCCTAGGTCAGGATATCTTGTTTTTTAGCCACACCTGTTGACAACAACTTTGAAGGAGCAAAAATAAGCTCAAACTCTCTGACCTTCCTAAAAGGTAGAATAGGCTCACATTCAGAGCTTTGTCTCAAGGTTGACACAGGCATCAAGAAGGTTGATTGGAGATACAGAAGCGGGCTTTTGATAGTTAAACTGCTAGCCTTTGAGAACACTAATGATGTATGTAAAGCTGCTTTAAGGCCTTTAGCAAGAGAAATAATAGCCAGGTGGTGGTGGCGCACACCTTTAATCCCAGCACTTGGGAGGCAGAGGCAGGCAGATCTCTGTGAGTTCAAGGCCAGCCTGGTCTACAAGAGCTAGTTCCAGGACAGGCTCCAAAGCTACAGAGAAACCCTGTCTCAAAAAACCAAAAAAAAAAAGAGAAATAATATCTTTGATTATATTCAGATGTGTTCAGATATCAGTCACTCGAATACACAGAGACTGACTATAGCTGCTGCTTTACAGTTAACAATGTTCTCTCCCAACAAAGAAACCAAAGCCCAAAGATAAAGAGGGCTGTAGGGCCCCCTGGAAGCTGCTAAGGGTGTGGCCTTATGAGGTCAGGCAATGTCCTGATAGGAGAGTAAGCCCAGGTGAAAGGAAAGAACTGGGAATGTGTGTAATAGAGGAAAACATTGGACTAATGAGTGCAGATCAAAGAGAGATGATCAAGGGAACTCCCTCTTGGGAAATGAGGAGAAAGGTCCATCTCAGGCCCCCAAAGAAATATATGGGGCAATCCAGCAGTCTGCTCCCCTACAAGAAAATTCATTCAGGACCTTTGCAGGGCTCAAACTCAGCTCTTCTGCCTATATAGTATTAACTCCTAAAATGGTGATGCAGGCTCTTCCCACTGGAGTTTATGGGCCTTTACCAGAAGGCAGTGTAGGATAATTACTTGGGAGAAGTAGCACCACTGTGCAAGGGACTCTTGTTGCTCCTGGAGTCATTGATGCTAATTTTGAAAGAGAGATCAAGGTTATGACTCACTAACCTAACGGAGTTTCTGTGGTAAAGACAGGCCTGAGGTTTTCACAATTAATTTTACTGCCAAAAGTGCAAATTAGAAATCAAGTTAAGGGAGGTAAAAGAGGAGAGACTGGATTTGTTTCATTTGATGCCTATTGGCTACAAGCCATAGGCCCACACTGACCAGAACTCATTTTGTTTATAAATGGAAAAAGCTTTTCTGGTCTTCTGGGTACTGCTACAGGTATTTCTGTTATAACTGCCAGCCAATGGCCTTCTGGGTAGCCTAAAACAGATACTACTACACAGTTGCAAGGAATTGGTCACACTCAAAATCCTGAACAAAGTAGCAATGAGCTTTACTAGAGAGATGGAGAGGATCGTAAAGAAACTTTTTGGCCATACATTGTTCCTCATTTAGCTGTAAATTTGTGTGGCTGAGACATTATGACCTGATAGGGTTATATTTACATTCCCCCAACACAGCTATTGCTAATCAAGTTTCAGCAAGGGTTGTTGCCCAATCAAGGTCTGGGTAAGGAGAATTATGGAAGGATCTATCCTATCATACCAGACTGCCCAGGGCTGGGCTATGGTATTTTTAGAAGAGGTCATTTGAAAACCTGTACTTCGTGCAGACCCAATTATTTTTTTAAAAAGTGACAAGACTGTATGGGTAAATCAGTGGCTTCTAACTGAAGAAAAATTACAAGC
The DNA here is from genome assembly GCA_028555095.1 of Dicrostonyx torquatus. Classification (NCBI taxonomy): domain Eukaryota; kingdom Metazoa; phylum Chordata; class Mammalia; order Rodentia; family Cricetidae; genus Dicrostonyx; species Dicrostonyx torquatus. The sequence continues at coordinate 704,755 of JAQHUG010000466.1, read as the reverse complement.
TGCCCAGCAGTTAGTACAGAAACATCTGGATAATGGTCACATTGTGCCTGCCTATTCCCCCTGGAATTCTATTTTTGTAATTTAAAAAAAATCAGAAAAATAGAGATTAGTATAGGGTTTAAGAGAGGTTAATAGGACCATGTGGCTGATAGGGCTTCTCAGCCTGGGCTGCCTTCTCCTTCAGCTACACCAAAAGATACCTATAAGGTTATTTTAGATTTAAAGGACTGTTTTTATGTCGTCCCTTCAGCACAATAAGATTATCAGAAATTTGCATTTAGTATTTGCATCAGTTAATTTCAAAGAGCCGATAAAAAGATATCAATAAAATGTCGTCTCTCAGGGTATGGCAAACAGTGCTATGTTGTGCCAAAAATTGATGGTTCAGGCTATACAATATGTTAGAGATCAATTTCCAGAAGTTTATATTATCCATTATATGGATGATATCCTGCTTGCCCATGAAACTGAAGGAGTTTTACTTGAGACATATGGACAGCTTCACCAGAAAAAGTTCAAAGTCACCCACCTTTCCAGTATTTAGGTCATATGTTATAGCCTAAAAAAATAAGCTCAGACTCTCTGACCTTCTGACAAGGTGGAATAGTTTCATATTTTTTGTTCCCCACACCCATGATCTTGGACTTTTACCAATGAGTGGTATGTGAGGTCCTTCTGTCTATGTATTGATTCTATTGGTTTATGAATAAAGAAAACTGGCTTGACCTATAGCATGGAAGGAGGAATGTGGAATTTGGAGACACCATGGAGCTGCCACCAGAGTCAAACATGCCGAAGCTTTGCTGGTAAGCCATTGCCACTTGGCGCTACACAGATTAATGGAGATGAGTTAAATTAAGATGTAAGAGTTAGCTAATAAGAAGTTATAGCTAATGGTCCATGCAGTAATTTAATTAATACAGTTTCTGTGTGATTATTTCGGGTCTAAGCTGGCCAGGAGGCTGGGAACCAACAAGCTCTCTCCTACAAATGACAAATATGACAAACTAAATTTCTGTTATTTAAGCCCCAAATCCTGAAGTTCTTTGGTATGGCATCCTGCAAAGTTAATACAGCAACCTCACCATGAGGCTTTTTAATTTACATAGACTTGACAGAAGAGGTATTCTTAGCAATTACTACAACATAATTGCTGCAGATTAAATAAAAAATTCAGTAGCTGTGCTGATTGCACACTTCTGTATGAGCCAGTAAAGTGAGGCAAGTCTTAAATTGGTAGCACAATTGGTGTGGAATTTCACCATTGACTTGTGGTTTCCATAACACAGGAAGTGAAGATTTCACTTCAGTACTGACCAGTCAGATCATACCTAGAAAATTTTCATAATTCTAAGTTTCTCATTAATTCAACAAGGTTTATACTAACCACATTTTTCAGATAAGGAAACCAAAAGAATAAGGTGAAAAGAGGTTTGTCCAAAGCCACAGAGCTGGTAAATGCAGGGGTCAGTATTCAACCAAATTCCACACAACTTCATATGATGGTTAATATTTATTTTACTTGACAGGCCCTAGAATGACATAAGAAGAAAAACCTCTGGGTATGACTATATGGAGGGGGGTTCAGATTGTGTTCATTGAAATGGGAAGATACACTCTAACTGTGGGCACCATCATTCCACGGGATAGAGTTCTAGGGAGAGAGAGAGAGAGAGAGAGAGAGAGAGAGAGAGAGAGAGAGAGAGAGAGAATGAGCTAAACACCAGAGCACTAGAACCTCCCACCCACCACTTTCCTGACTGCTTCAAGCTCCTGTTGCCATGCCTTCCCTGTTATAATCGACTGTATCTTATGGAACTGTAAGCCAAATTAATAGTAATAATAATAATAGCAAATTCTTCTGTCCTTAAATTGATTTTTTCATGTGTTTTTGGCACAGCAATAAGACAACTAATGTACTTCACCAACTTCACGACTGAAATAGGGTAAACAGATAAGAAAGGTGTTTGGCGCTTAAACCATCTGGGAACTGAATACTAGCAATCTGTTTAATCTGAATAAAAAGAACAAAGGCACCATCAAAATATGTTTATGAGACTCCTGGGATGATGATGATGGAATAGGATTGAGTATACATACCATCTCCTTCCAGTCTCCTAATGCACCTGTGCAATCACCTGGGCTCCATGGCTCTCTGGTTTCCCAATCCTCCAATGTTTTCCAAGGTATGCATATTCTGGACTTCACAGCCCATGGTGCAAAATTAAGCCTGAACTCTTTTATAAATCTCCACAATGCAGAGAGACAACTCAGCTACAGGGATGGGTTCACCCACAGGCAATGGCTATAAGAGTGGGAATTGGGATTGTGTTTACCCTAGCAAACTCAGAAATCTGCCCACCTCTGCCTCTGAGTGCTGAAATTAAAGGTGTGTGCCACCACTCCAAGCTCTTGTATATATCTTTACTTCCTTCATGCTGGGTCCTTCTGAACAACTTGTCAGGGGAAACTCAAGTGGTAGACACTCATTTTTCTCCATTTACATTTGCATGTAGGTACTACTGATTTCTGATTGCTTAGGCTCAAGTGAGTTGTTAACTCAGTCTGCAAATCATTTGGGGTTTCTACAGTCAAGTCTTCCCTTCTGAGCTGCAGCTATAGTATTGGAAGCTAGCATCTGCCTTCGGAAAGATCTCCTCACCACTTGACTTTTGACAGATGGCCCTGCCTTTTCTTTCACTAAGGAAATGGGGACCACAAAGAGGAAGAGTCTCACGTTTCTGCCACTGGCTCTGGACACCTTCTTGTATCTGTACCTTCTTCCCCTGCTCTCACCAAAGAGATACCACCTCCTATAGAAGACTTTCCATTTCTTTCTTTCACTGTGCTTAGAAGCCTTACTCTATGCAAATTCTTCTATGTTCAGCCTCCCCTTTTGTCTGTGTTCCGGTTACATAGTGTTTAAAACTTCATATTTTTTTTAAAAAAATTAAATCCTTCTGGTCTGCAGCTTCCTTCTCCATGCCAGCCAAGCTCTCTCTTCCCTATCACAGTCTTTTCCAACTTGAGGTGGCTCAGTTCTCCGCTTCCATCCATACGTAGTATCTGGGTTCCCTTATGCTCTCTAGTGAAACCCCTAAATGAGGTCACTAATAACTTCCTATTGCTAATCCCAGGTATCGGTTGCTAACCTGTTTCATACTTAATTCTTGGCATCAAATAACTGGTTTTTGAGTCTTCCGTGGAAGCAACCCTGTAGCTCCAGCCATATGAGTTCTTTTCTGACAGCTTGCCTCTTCAAGTCCTCTTCTCTTGTTCTTCAACCCCAAATTTCCAATAGTGTTTCTTTCTGGAGATCTCTCTTTTCTTCTTATGGCATTCTCCTATCTTACCATAATAAACACTATAGACAATGTGGCTTAAAATGTATTTCTCACAGTTCTAGCAGCTAGGAGTTCAGAATGCAAATATAAGCTATAGTTCAATATTAGTATGTTTGGTGAGTATTTTCCTTGACCTCTGCAATGGCTTATCTAGGATGTGCTTGGAGGTAACTTCCTTTATACTTGGTGGATTGATTGCATTAATGACCTCAATTCTTTACCACTTCACTAGATGCATATCTGTTGGGGTCCGATGCCCCAACATAAAACTACTTATCCCTAACTGGACCCCTGCGGAGGCGTGGGAAAAATGAGACGCAGTTCACACAGCAATATTGGAAGGGAGTCTCAGGCTTCCTTCATTCTTGAAGATCACCTACGTTTATTATTCAAACACCTTTTATTCCCCCAGGTAAACCAAAGTGGAAGCTCATTAATATTCTCTTTCCTGGGGACTCGGAGTACAGTCCTACCTGCAACTCAGTCACCAGCTTGGAATCCACACCTCTTCCCAGGTGATCTACATAATAACAGCCCATCCTGAGCCTTATGTTAGGTAGCCACAGCTTGTCTGGCAGGATAGTAACTGCCTTGGAAACCAAACATGGCCAGAGAACTTGGCTGTAAATATCTTGTATGAAATATGGGTCTACACATACCCTTTGCTATATGACTTTATAGCTCCTCCCATCAAGTGTTAGAATACTTTTTCCTGGCCTTTGAAATTAAGCTCGGCCATGTGATGTGCCTTGGGTAACGGGGAGTAGAAGATACAGTGGTAGTATAGACCTGAGGGGATGCTTAAGTGTTCCCTCTTGTATGACTTTCATTTTTACAATAAATATGTGCTCATATTTGTCTACTGTTTCCAGAAGGAAGGTAAAATAATGTGTAGAGCCCTTCCCAGACAAGCCTGATCCAAATCACTGGGCTCTCAGTTTGATTGAGGTGCCTAGGAAGAAACAGTTTAAAAGAGTCATCTATCTTAACTACTCTACAACCCCCCCAAAAAAGAAGTAATTTTTATGTTATTTCAATCCACTGGGCTTTGGGTCTTTTCTCAAATAGTAATAATCAATTACATGCTCACCCAGATGAATTAAATTACCTCAGCTTTTTTCCTGATCCAACAAATCCGTCTTCAGTCTCTCTCTCTCTCTCTGTCTCTCTGTTTTCCGAGACAGGGTTTTGCTGTAGTTTTTTCACTATTTCTTCTCTTATTTTTAACTATTTCTTTTGAGATTTTTTTCCTTTGGAAGAAACCGGTTTATTGGATTCTCCTAGCACTCTTTTTTATTATTATTGATTTTATTGAACTATATGTTTTTCCCTCTGCTCTCCTCCCTGCCTCTCCCTTTCCCTTCAACCCTCCCCAAGGTCCCCATGCTTCCAATTTACTCAGGAGATCTTGTCTTTTTCTACTTCCCATGTAGATTAGATCTATGTATGTCTCTCTCACTGTTCTCATTGTTGTCTAAATTCTCTGGGATTGTGATTTATAAAGGTGGTTTTCTTTGCTTTATGATTAAAAACCACTTATGAGTGAGTACATGTGATAATTGTCTCTCTGTGTCTGGGTTTTAGAGCCTGTCCCGGAACTAGCTCTTGTAGACCAGACTGGCCTTGAACTCACAAAGATCCACCTGCCTCTGCCTCCGAAGTGCTAGGATTAAAGGTGTGTACCACCAGCACCTACCCCATCTTCAGTCTCTTTTATATCTTTTTTAATGTGTAGTGGCATGCATATACATGTATATGTACATATTCCCATCTGTGGGGCTGCAGGAATGTGTAGAAGTCTTTTTCCTCCACCTTCTCCTAACATGTTGAGGTAGAGTCTCCCAATTGAACCTAGAGCTCACTGATACAAACTGGTCTAGCTGATCACATTGCTCCAGGGACTCTCATTTCCCTTTCCAAGCACTGGAATTGTAGGTGGGCAGCCACATCCACTTGGCACTTGTGGCATTTATATGGGTGCTGGGGAGTCCAAACTACACTCCTCATACTTTCCCAGCAAGCACTTTTTGGTCTTAATCGTCCTCCCAGATCCATGTAATCTATTTTAAGTGAAACATAGTACCCTTCGACGACACAAAATTGATCATTTATTTACCTTCTTAAATTATTCAAAGAACTTTATCTTATTTTGAATCATAACTCCTCCGTAATCTAGCTCCTGCTTGTCTTGTTCTTCTGGCCAGGCTCATTTCTTGGCATGACCTGCCTCTTTCTCTCCTGACTTCACAATTGAGTTGTTTGCTTGCTCTGGTTGAACCATTCTTACTTTTATTCTCATTGCACAACTTTGAACATGTTGTTTTCCTTAACAGAGAGGCAACATACTTTCTTCTGGCTCTTTTAACCAAGTATCAAATCTTGGTGGTTGTATATCACAAAAATTATTGGTTCAGATTTCTAGAGGATAGAGGTCTGGACTCAAGGTGTCTGCAGAGCCTTGTTTGCTCTGAAACATGCACTCATCCTTCCTTCTTTCGACTTCCTGGGAATTGCTAGCAACACTGATGCAGTTCTTTTCTTGGGCTTTCCCAGCTATGTCTCGTAAGGACTTCAGGTGTGTTGGATTAAGGTGACTTCTGACTCCAGTATGACCTAAACTTAGCTAATTACATCTATAGTTTCATTAGGTTCATGTTCTGTGGTATTGGTGTTTAGGACATCAACCTATCTTTGGGGGAGACACAATTCAATTCAGAGCAACATTTACTTTTAATTGTTTGTTTCTGGCTGCTAATCCTAGTCATTTTTGCTATCATTATTATCATTATTTTGCTATAATTATTGCTATCAATTCTAGTCATTATTGCTATCAATGCCTAGTCATTATTGCTATCAATTCTACAAGAAAGTCTTTCCTTATCTATCTTATCTTATTAAAGACCACTCTATTGTATAAACAGGACATTACAGAAAAATTGCTTGATAAACTTTGGTTCTGTAGCTATCAAATGAATGGGATTTTCCTTTGTTGTAAATGTAATTGTGATACACCCACCAAAGAGTGATTTGTTGGTAAGGCTAGTCCTGAAAACATGCTGGACTAAAAGTTAAAGCAATTCATGACTTCCTTTCAGTTTCTCATATCTATTTCTCTTTGAACATCAGTAATATTTGTTTTTCCAAATGCAATAGGAATTTCTTTGTTCTTTATTACTTACAAACTTAGGGCCATGTCATTACCTCCAAGTTTAGATATCACTGGTCCAGCCAGTCTACAGGAATGAGATATTTTTTCTAGATAACTAGTTGGCATAGTTGTGATTGGTGTTAAGATACTGACCAGTTGGCCTGCCTTTGGGTTTTTGTGTTTCAGGCATACATTTAAGGGCATGTTTCTGTGAATATTTGAATAACACTGTCTCCTGAAAGATGGGGTTTAGTAAACTATGATTTGAACCACACCTCAAATGAAATGTTACTCCTTACAAAGTGGTTATGTAATGGAGTAGCTTTTCCTACTCAATACTAAAAGTATTAATGAGACAAAAGCCTTCAATCTTATCCACACACTAAGGGAATATGTTTGATGATTTGCCAGGTGCCATACTGAGCTTGGAATCACTGTCCCAGTAATGCTTTAAGTAAGAGTTTCTCTCCATTCCTTCTTGGTGCATCTTCATAAACTATATAGAAGGAATGCATATGATTACCATAGAGTCCAAGAAAATAAAGACTAAAATCCCATGATAGACCTTGCATCCACTAGGGACAGGAAATGTATCTTGTTTATCTTATTCTTCTTTTGCCTTCTGAAAAATGAAACATTCATGCATCATATGAAAATTTCAATGCATTGCATGAAAATAATTTCAAACAGACCTTATTTTTATTGTAAACAAAGACTTGAGTTATTTGAAAGCAATGGATAACAAAATGCTTTAAGTTGTTGAATATGAAACAAGTACATTGCAATTACACCAATTATGACACTGTGTATTAGCAGTATAATTTTTATGGTGCTGCAGACCGAACTCAGGGCATGCAAGAGCGCTACCTCTAAGCTATATCACCAGTCTTTAGCATACTGCATATTAAAACAATTATGCATTATCCACTTATAGTATAAATTCTATGAAGAATGGGAGGACCACACTTGCCATATTCCTTTAATTTCCAAAATACTTTGTTTGGTAGCGCAGTTGCATTTGTTGTACCCATTAATACATCCTTCTATCTATACCTTTTGCCTATAACTTCATAACACTCATTCTAAGTCACTGTCCAAGTAATTTGCTTTGACTGATAAAATATTAATGAATATGAAGTGAATTGAAAAGCTCTTATGTGTTTTAAAAGCCCTTTAAAATAAATTCTCTCAACTAAAATGGTGACTTAATTACTTTTTCTGTTTATTTTCATGGTAGTCTCTCCCCTCACTTATTTTATGCTACATTTGTTTTTGTTTTGAGCCGGGGTCTTCTACATAGTCTAAGATAGCCTAGAATTTGCTTTGTAGCTCAGGTCACAATACACCTGCTTCAGACTCTTGAATACTGATTTAACAAGCATATACTTCCTAAGATCTTTGGACTGCTTTCTTTCTCAGAATTCCCTAGAACTGTTCAGAGTACAGGCTTTAAAACCCTGGCTGTCTAACCTTATTCTTTCATTCTTGCTAATTTTTGTGTGTTTGTTTGTTTTTCGAGACAGGGTTTCTCTGTAGCTTTGGAGCCTGTCCTGGAACTAGCTCTTGTTGACCAGGCTGGTCTCGAACTCACAGAGATCCGCCTGCCTCTGCCTCCCGAGTGCTGGGATTAGAGTGTCTCTCTTTTGCATTTTTCAAGGTAATAAGTATGCTTTAGAATAAAGTTTCTCATTTTTATTTTTCTTTTCACACATACCTTTTAGCAATTGTATTCTTCATCTTATATCTTTGATCTTTTCTTACTCTTACACATTAAGTTTTTATGCAAAATCCACCTCATACTGGCTTCTTAATAAAAAATAATTATTAAATTCCAGAAATTTTATGAACAGAATATTTGTTAGGAGCCGGAGCTAACAAGGAAGCCATACCTTAAACTCTTCTCTAACTCTGGGCAAATGGTGGTTTACAGCCATACCATAAATTCCTTCTCTAACTCTGAGCAATTGGCAGCTGATAAGTAATTCTCAGGAAAGCTGCAAGATGCTATGCTGAGATTAGCACAACTGCCAAGGGACCCACCCTGACCCCAGAATTCCCCGAATTCCTCTGCCCCTATCTCCCCTTTCTTCTTGATTCTGCAAAAATCTTCCATCTTGCACCCTTCCCCCCCACCCTGCAGTACAGGGTATATAAACCCTACCCCACTTTCAATAAATGAGAACTTGACATAACTCAGACTGACTCTGTTGTTCTTTCCGTGCTTGGTCTCCTTCTTTTCTCACCCATTGGTTTTTTAGGAGGCACCCCCTCGGGCCACGCGAATAACTGAACCTGCTGGATGGGTCAAATATTAAATATGACTGTCCTTGAAATCAGTCATGGTGGGAATGTATATACCACAGAAACTGATAAATGTAGGGTGGTTTATACCTGTAATCCCAGAACTTGGGAGGTTATGGAAAGAGAATTGTCAAAAATTCATGGATAGCCGGGGCTACATGAGTTCCAGACAATAAAGTGCATAAATAAATAAATAAATAAATAAATAAATAAATAAATAAATAGCCAGGAATGGTGGCAAATGTCTTTAATCCCAGCAGAGACAGGTGGATCTTGGATCTGTATGAATTCAAGGCCAGCCAGGGTTAAATGATAGCGCCTCTCTCAAAAAATAAATGAATCATCAACATCAACAAAACCTCAAAAAGAAAGAAGGAAAAAAATTGATAGTACTACAAATCAAGATTGCATTGCACCGGGCAGTGGTGACGCATGCCTTTAATCCCAGCACTTGGGAGGCAGAGGCAGGCGGATCTTTGTGAGTTCGAGACCAGCCTGGTCTACAA
>JAQHUG010000466.1:635996-689687 GCA_028555095.1 Dicrostonyx torquatus | reverse complement strand
GAGCTTCCGCATGGACCCCCCATTGTATCCTCTCCTGGGACCTGATGGTCCAGCCCCATTAATTAATTAGGGAGGTGGCAGCGGGGCGTGGTCACAAGCTGAGATGGTGAAGACCACACCCCTTCAACATTCTACTCGCTGGCCCCCATAAGTGGACTAAAAGTCCAACTATAAAATTCTCCGGTCTTTTAGTTTATGCTTGAAAAACCAAAGTCTCTTCTGTTACTCAAGACAATCTCTTAACTGTAACCCCCCAAAAGTAGATCACATACTTCTAATATACAATGGCTTGGCATATACATTACCATTCCAAAAGAGAGTAAAGGGGGCATAGTGAGGAAATACTGGACCAATGGAAGAGATTGAAAACCAGCTCTACAAACTCAAACCTCTCCATCTCTATATCTGATGTCAAAGAGCTCTTTAGATCTCCAACTCTTTTAAGCTTTGTTGAGTGCAAAACACTTCTCTTTCTTGGGCTGGTTCTGCTCCCTGTTAGTAGCTCTCCTTGGCAGGTATTCCATAACTCTGGCATTTCCAACAATTTGGAGTCTCCAACAGAATTCAGGCTGCACCTTCACAGCTTCATGCAATGGCCTCTCTGAACCTCCATGCAGGGACACCCTGGCATTGTCATGCCTAGGCAGCTTTCCTTAGCCATGGAGGGAGATTCCATAGCCCCTTTCTTGTATCCTTCTTGACTCTAAAGCCAAAACCACTTGGCTGAAGCTGTCAAGTTCTGCTGCTTGATGGTACTGGAACATGGCCCCCTCCTTGAATTTCATCTGCATAAGCTTTCAGTTGTTGTTTAGGCCTTAGAAAATCCGTCAAGCCTTTTCCTTTTATAGGTTGCAAGATTAACTGTATAGAGTCTCACCCTGAGGGCACAGCTTCCTTTAGTCCATTTAGCATCAGGCTCTTCTTTATTCTCCTTGAGCATGAGCCGTGGCTCCAACATTATATTTCCTGGTGCTATTTTGCTCCTCAGACTGTAAATTTTGAGTTTCTCTTTGCCGGCTTATGCCTTTTCACTGTAGAGCTACATAAGAGTGAACACCAACAACTAGGTGACACAGTCAGTTCAGGACTATTTTGTAAACTCCCTTGCCAATGACAGGCATAAATACAAACCTCTTCAATTTAACCCCAAGAAAATTTTTTGTGGGGTGAGAAGGAAAGAGAGCAGCACAAAATATCACAGATATCTTTGGCAAGATATCACAGAAATGGCCACTTACTAATATTCTTCCACTCTGAAACCTCTTAAACCAGGTTTTCATGGTCCAATTGCACTCAGCACTACTGTCTTCTATGCTCCTACCAGGATGGCCATTAAGCCCTGATTAAAGCATTCAACCACATTTCTAGTACAAAGTCCCCAAGTCTTCCATATTCTTCCAAATAACACTGTGATCATCAATACCCTGGTCCTAGTCTTATCTGTCGTTCTATTGCTGGGAGGAGATGCCATGACCAAAGATTATAAATAAAAGCATTTAACTGGGGGCTTGCCTACAGTTTTAGAGGGTTAGTCCATGATCACCACAGCAGGAAGCAGACAGGCATGATATTGGAGCAGTAGCCGAGAGCTATACATAGTGATCTGCAGGCAGCAGGCAGAGAGGCACTGGGCCTTGTGTGGGCTTTTGAAACCTCAAAGCCCATCCCTAGTGACACACCTCCTCCAACAAGGCCATACCTATTTCAAATAGACCATTGCTCCTAGTCCTTCCCAAACAGTTTGTAGAAGGGAAAGGGGTGGGGGCTTGTTGGTTCCTGAGCACTTAGCCCCAAAATAATCATACAAAACTGTATTAATTAAATCACTGCTTGGCCCATTATCTCTAGCTTCTTATTGGCTAACTCTTAAATATTAATTTAACCCCTTTCTATTAATCTGTGTATTGCCACATGACTGTGGCTTACTGGGTATATTTACAGTGTCTGTCTTTGGTAGTTCCATGACATCTCCCTGACTCTGCCCTTCTTTCTCCCAGCATACAGCCTACTTTTTCCTGCCTAGTTCTGTTCTGCCCTTGCCATAGGTTCAGAGCAGTTCTTTATTCATTAATTAATAGAAGGAATACATAGACAGAAGGACCTCCCACACCAACAGTTCTCACTGGGGACCAAGCATTCAGACACATGAACATTGGGAGCCATTCTCATTCAGACCACCACATTATTATCTATAGTTGTTGTATTTTATTACTTTCGTCTCTCCTTTTCTATTAGAAGAGTCAATAGTGAGGAACTGAAGGGAAAGAGAGTCAGGAAAACAGTGAGATCTCTGGAAATAAGAACTTTGATTTTCTATTTATTTGTGTCCTGTGGATGTACACATTTCCAATTAGTATTACTACATGCATATGCATGTGTATGTATATGTTTATACATAGAGAGATAAATGTGGCTCTAAACCCTCATCAAAGAAGTTTCTTTTGTAATAGATGGAGAATATTACAGATATATAATTTGTCAAAATGCAAAGAATAAGTTATTGTGGTGTGCTCAACCCAAGCTGTTGTATCTTTCAACACAACTTCTGTACCTAAGGCTCAGAAGACATCAAGGAAGAGATGTTGAAAAAATTCTTAAGAGCCGATGAGCCAGTACATATGCTGGTAGATACTTCCCTGTACATATAACAGGGAAAATGCAACTATGAAATCTCAACAATATGGTTGTCTGAATATGGTTAGCATGATGGCAACGTCAGTTGGTATGCCAGTGTTTATGGCAGAAATTCCACAAGGTTGGACAGTGGCTAATGACAGAAGGAGAATCAGTCTCCCCAAGGAATGAGGTTTATGTTTCTTAGCTACTCTTCTGAGTAGTTATCTTTGGTTCCTAAACTTTTAGACAACTTCATATAAAAAGAGCCACTGCAATTATCCTTTGTTCTAACAAGAAAGAGTGTGATAATGACCATATTTTTTAATGCATGGACTTCTAGAAGGAATCTGCCCTGATTTAGTTTCCTTGTGTTTTTTTTTTAGAAGAAAATATGTCTGTTTTCTTTTCTTGTAACAAAATCAAAAGAAACTGCATTTGGTGACAGGGTCTTTGTGAAAAACAAATAAAGTCTTTTTGTTTGCTAATCAAAGGAAAGTTCCATTATATAGACTCATTAATTTCACTTTGACTTTTAGAGATTGTAACTCAACTATAAATTTGTGTTGTTAGGCAATTATATAAAAACTTCATGCTTTGCAAGTCAAATCCATAAAACAAGGCTTAATTAGAAAAATCAAAATTTGATTCAAATCCTTACATAAATATTAACACTGTTAATATCTGTATGACATAGGCATGTATAAATGTGTATACATGTTTCTCCATTTAACTCATAATTTTCAAAGTAGTAACTAAAATTAAACTTATTTATTAATTAAAACACAACTTTAAACAATAAAAATATAGAGCAAAACCTACAAAAATTAAGTAATCAATAATCATTTTTATTGATACTTTTTCTTTGTGTACCTTCAAAGTATATTTAGCAATCTTTCATTTCATCCTAAAGATATTATTCTAGCATTTCTTATAAAGTAGGTCTACTAGAACTTCATTCTTTCAGTTTGTCCTTATTTTTTAAATGATTTTATTTCTCCATTTTAGATTTGGGGATTTTGAGACATGGTTTTATGGGACCCAGGCTAGCCTCAAACTCACTATGGGTGTACTATGAACAATTTTTTTCTTTCATCACCCTGCTTCGGGATTGTTGAGCTGAAAATCTGCATGCCTGTTACCAAATTTGGAGAGTCCTTTTTACTATTTACACTATTTCTTCATATATCTTTCTTCTGTGTTTGTTACTTTTTATTTTTGTTGAACTTTATTTTATTTCATCAGTATAAATCTGTATCACATGTGTGCCTAGTGCCCTTGGAGCCCAGAAGAGGGTATTAGGTTCCCTGCAACTAGAGTAATAGATGGTTGTGAGTCATCATGTGAGTGTTGGAAACCGAATCTGAGTCTTGTGCAAGAGGAACAAGTGTTCTGAACCTCTGAGTAATCTCTCCAGCCCCCATCAATTGCTTTTCTTGGTGTGATAAAAATATTTGACAAAACTGGCTTAAGGAAGAAACAGTTTAGGCAGACTCACAGCTTGGGACTGAAAACCGTGGCAGGAAAGTCATAGCAGAAGGACCTTGTGACAGCAGATCACATTGCAACTGCAGTCAGGAAGCAGGGAACAATGCATGCTGATACTCATCTCCCTTTGCCCTTTCTATGCAGTTTACAAGCCCAGCCCATGGAATAATACCACCCACAGTGAGACTTCAACCTATTCCAGAAACTCCCTCCCAGGATGTTCAGAGGTTCATCTCCTAGGTGATTCTAGATTCTGGCAAATTAATAATGAAGTGTAACTATCACATGGTCCTGTCCTCATTGCTTCTGTATTTCTCACTTTGTGTGCATTATGGTCTATGGTGTACTACAAACTCTTCATTTTCTTCTTTCATTTTTTTCTCACTGTGCCTCAAAGTAAATACTTTAACATGTATTTTAGTACACTGGTTGTGTTTCTGCTTTTCTCAAATCTTCTAGTACATCTTTACTTCAATTAATACATTTATTGAACCCAAAATTTCTATTTTTAATAATTTCTGTCTCTTAATTGATAGTCTATATTTGTTGAAACATCAGTTCTATGATGCTTATATTTTACTTTAATTTTTTGTTTATGCTTTCCTTTAATTCTATGAGAATGTTTTAATACTGTTAATTAAGTCCAATATCTGTGATTTCTTGGGGACTTTTTTGTTAATTTGTTTTTTTCCTATGAATAGGCAATAGTTTATTTTATCTTTTATATTTTGTAATTGTATTAATATTTTTTTTCGAGACAGGGTTTCTCTGTGGCTTTGGAGCCTGTCCTGGAACTAGCTCTTGTAGACCAGGTTGGTCTCAAACTCACAGAGATCCGCCTGCCTCTGCCTCCCAAGTGCTGGGATTAAAGGCATGCGCCACCACCGCCCGGCTGTATTAATATTTTTAATATTGTCATGCAGTTACTCAGTTTCTCTCCCCTCTGCAAAAATTGTGTTGTTTTCCTACTTACTGTCAATAATATTTTTACTAACTTACAAAGCTATTTTGTAAAGCCATATTCCTTTTTATTATTAAATTTATTCATTTATTTTTTATCTTGACCAAAGATTCCCCTCCCTCTTCTCCTCCCAATCTCTCCACCGCCCCTTCCCCTAGTCCATTCCTCTGTTTTTGTTCAGAAAGGGGCAGGCTTCTCATAGGTGTCAACGAAGCATGGCATAGCAAGTTGAGATAGGACTAAGTTCCCCCCACCTCCTTGTATTAAGGATGGGCAAGGCAACCAAGTATGAGCAATAGGTCTTGTCCATTGATGCTGTGTGTGCTCTACTTTCATTTAGCTGAGAAGTTATCTGGTCATTTGACAGAGATATTCTTTTTTTTATTGTTAAAAGAAAAAATTACATTTACTCCCCTTGTTCCCGGCCCTCCCGCTCCCCCACTACCCCACCGCCCTCCCCCTGCTTTCTTAAGATGAGGCAGGATACCCTGCCCTATGGGAAGCCCAAGGCCCTCCCCCCTCCATCTCGGTCTAAGAAGATGTGCATCCATATAGAATAAGTTCCCAAAAAGCCAGTACATGCAGAAGATATAGGTCCCAGTGCCATTATCATTGGCTTCTCAGTCAGTTCCCACTGGCAGTCACATTCATAGAGTCCAGTTAGGTCATATGCTCATTCAGTCTTGGTCCAGCTGGATTTGATGGGCTCCCAATAGATTGAGCCCACTGTCTCTGTTGGTGGGCCAGTCCCTCACGGTCCTGACTTCCTTGCTCATCTTCTCCCTCCTTCTGCTCTTCCACTGGACCTTGGTAGCTCAGTCCCTTGCTCTGATGTGAATGTGGGTCTCTGGCTCTATCTCCATCCATCATGTGAAAATTCTATGGTGACGATTAAGATATTCAACAAAGTAACTATGGGACAAGTTCAGTTCAGGCACCCACTCCTCTGCTGCCCAAGTACCTAGCTGGGACATCCCTGTTTGCAAGAGACTTGTCTTTAGAGGGGACAGAGATATTCTTAAATGCCTGGTGTAATTTTTTATAAAAGAAAAAATTAAAAGAGAAAAAATAAATAAGAGACAGGACAGGACAGAAAGGGAAGGATGGGATTGGAAGAAAAGGGAAGGGAAAGGAAAAGAAAGGAAAACATTTTCTAGGTCCTTGAAGACTGGCTCTGGATCCAGGCAGGGCACTCTTTCAACTCTCAGCTAGGCAATTCCAAATTTGACGCTATCCTTTGTTATGGTTAAGGTGATGTCTACAATTTCTTCTGTTCTTGACGCAGAAGCAGTCTTGGTTCTTGTGCTTCGATGAGATATGGTGGTAGAGGAAGCAGTAAAATGTTTGTTAGAGTAAGTAAAGAAGCAAGAATATATATACACGTATACATACAAATATATGAAATTAATGAGCTGAACCCAACAGAAAAGCCTTGACCCTAACAGACATGGGGCTTATATTTCTTTTCTTGTATTATTCCCTCCTTATTGCCCTCCTACAGTGTGACTACTTCCAGAAAAAAAAGCATACATTTCTCAGAAGAAATATTTTTTACCAAAAATTCAATCTAAGTTGATATATAAGATTCAATAATGTGCATAAGCATTTAAGTAAAATACAAAACCACTCAGACAAAGGTTAGCAACAGGAAAAAGGTTTTCCTGTTATGGAAGTTGCTGAAGCTAGAGTGAGTGGTTCCCCTAGCAGAGAATGGACGAACACTGCCTATTGTTGTTTTTATATCCTGTTCCTGGAGCCCTGATCTGGCCCATCTGGAATTACCACCATGACATATTGTTCTGTATGTCCTGTTTTAGGGGGTCATTTGACTGATTCTTTTCAGAGCTTGCCTCCTACCTAACATCTTCATTTTTCTGCTTGATCTGGGCCTAGAAATCAGTCTGAGGTGAGCTGCTGTGATCTTCTTAGGTCTTTCCTGGACATGCATCCAGTTCCAGACTTACGTGGGGCTTTCTAGATGTTTCTCCTCCACCTAGCTGTTAGCTTTGGCTATCTTAATAAAGTTACATAGACTGGATGGCTTCAAAACCTAAAGTTTGTATACTCACAGTGATGAGTTCTATAAGTTCTCGATCAAAGAACTCTCAGCATTGTTTCTTTCTTCTTGGTTAGGGATAACTACACTGTCAGATGCTGTGTACTCACTTAAGCTTTTGGCATGCAAGTGGAGACTTCTCTCAGTGTCTCTTCCTCTGTTTATCAGGGAACCAGAGGTTGAACTAGGGACTCTACACTGTAAAACCTTTCTAGTGCTTCTAAACTAAACACTAAAAAGCTTATCAGGAAGCATAATTCTGCCAGGTGGGCCAGATGACTGAGCAACAACTATTCAGGAAGAACAACACTGGTGTACCTAAAAAACAGTTCCGACAATATCTTTGCTGTGTAAATCTCCCATCTGCCCAAGTGCTCAGATTTCCAATCCCCTGTCTGTGTTTAAATTGTACCAAGTGTAGCTGGGACCGGAAAGAGAATTAGGGAAGACAGTGTGTGTGTGTGTGTGTGTGTGTGTGTGTGTGTGTTAAATTCATAAGCCCAAGTGGTATATAAGCTAGGGCCATCTATTCAAGGTTGACTGTTATTTGAGAATTAGATTCAGGAAACAGCTTTTCCTTCCACTGTAAGTGTGCAGAGTGATTTCTCATGGAGAAGGCACATTTTTCTGTCACACTATAAACACCTACAGAGATTGTCTCAGATAAAACCATCTTCTCCAGGTATGGCATCCCATGTTGGGAATCTCAGCACTCAGAAGGCTGAAACAAAAGAAGCGCTATGAGTTTCAGCCTTGCTTGGCTATAGTTACAAGACTTGGCCTCATACCAAACCAAACAACTAAAATCCGGAGTCATCTTCCTCAAGGTTACTCGGAGTCATTCTAGATTCAGATCTCCCCACAGGATTGCTGAGGTCTCGGTGTTGCTGCATGATAATTCATTTTCTTCTGTGGCACACTCATATTTTCTTATCTTTTCTTTCCTTCCTTACACATTTACCTGCTAGAAATCTTCCTAATAATGTTGCATACTAATCCCTACCTTAGAGACTGCTTCCTAGAAACTCTATTCTCTAAGAATACCTGGGATGCCTAAATATGTAGGCAGAAAAGATCCAAGAATTCAACATTGTCAGCATATCTCTCTTCAAATTTCCTCATCCCTTCTTTGTTACTACTTCAGTTTTTATTTTTGTTGGTATAATTTTCTGTATATGTCCTCTAGGTTTTTAAGTTTAAAAAATTTAAATTCTTTTGAGAATTTCACACAAGTACTGCATTTACATCATTTCCACCTCTTTACCCAACTCCTTCCATGCCCCTCCTTCTCAGATACATGGACCTCTCATTCTATAATTGTTATTGTTACATATATACATGTATTATAGAAAGCTTGCTGAGTCCGTTTAGTATTGCTTGCATGAATGTGTGTTTGAGGCCAACCATATTGTTAAGATTTTATGGGTACAGTATCCTTTTCAAGGCACCACCTAGCAGCAGCAGGCATCCCAGTCTTGTTTCTTGCAATCTTTGTGCCCCTTCTTCCTCTATGTTCCCTGAGTTTTAAATGTAGAGGTTGCATGGTAGATATAATCATTGGGACTTAACTTTGACAGTGAGGTTTTGTCAACTCAATAGAAACTGGAGTCATCTGGGTAGAGGGAACCTCAATTGAGGAATTGCTTCCATCAGATTGACCTGTGACTTGTCTGTGAGACATTTTCTTGACTAATGGCTGATGAACGAGGGCTCAAACCATTCTGAGTGGTGACATCCCTGGGTAGGTGGTCCTGGTGGTTGTATAAGAAAGCAGGTTTAGTAAGCAATGAGGAGCAAGCCAGTAAGCAGCACTCCTTCATGGTCTCTATTTCAGTTCCTGCCCCCAGGTTCCTGCTTTAAATTCTGGTGCTGACTTCTTGAATGATGGCATGGGGCCTGGGAGTTGCAAGATGCAATAAACCTATGTTGCTTTTGGTCCTAGTGTTTATCATGGGAACAGAAAGCAAACAAGAACAGTGTCCCACGGTCCCTTATTCTCTAAACTTTGACCAGTTATGGATCTCCGTAGTAGCCATTGCTGCAAAAAGAAGTTTCTTTGGTGAGGGAAGAAATAAGCTTCTTTGGTGTGGGTATAAGGATAAATGATTTGAATACAGTTATAAATTGTATTGGGTCAGGAAAATGGCAGTATTAGATTCTCCTCTAAGGTCTGTGACAGCCCCAGTCACAAGCAGTTGGCTAGGTTCGTTGTACCAGGCATGAATTCCCTCCTAATGAGCATGCCTTTAGTCCATTTAGACAGCTATTGGCTACGCCAAAGATTAAAGATTAAAGTGCCACAATTGCCTGGCCAGTCATTGTTGTGGTTTGTAGGTTTTCCTTCTGGGTAGGATTTGTGACTACTTTTCTACCTTGGTAGCTTCATAGCACCTTCTGATCTGTGAGAGCTGGTGTCAGGGAGGAGGCTTCCCGGTCATTTCTAACTCTATTCCTCCATATCTGGGTAGAATTCTTATCCAGACTTATGAGCACATGATAGTAGAGACAGACTGTGGTCACGCAAGGCATACATCACTGACAAACAGGAAGAGAAAAGTGTTTTAATTTTGTTCCTCTAGAGGACGCAGAAGCAATGATTGGTCTTGTTTATATTAAGAGCCCACACCTAGAACAATCACTGTGTCCAAGGGGACTTCTTGGTAGTAAACCTTAGGCAAAGAATGTGGGACCACATCATCCATACTTTCAGATTTAGCTAAACATGACAACTCTGGAAAGTGTAGCAAATTCAAGTTAGCTACAAAAGAAGGGAAGCACACTTTCGTCAGGACTAAGAACAAAATTCGTCAGGACATTTGTTGTACTTACATATCTCCCTTTCTATAGCAATTTTCCTTCTTGAATTTGGGGAAAGTATTAATTTGCAAATTGAGCTATCAAGGCAGAAAACAGAATCACATTCAAGAAGTGAAATCGGGGAATATTCTGAAACTTGGGGCTGCCTCTCTCCTCTGTCTCAAGGGCTTGTGAGTTCATGCTTAATTTTTCCACAGTCTAATTGAATGTCGACAGCTCAAGAGACAGTGGCAGCTGAAGGGACTGGTACTAGATGAGCCCTTAGCTAATATCCATTAGCTAACACAGAGGTTTGAGTGGTTTCCCCCTCCGTGTGTAATCAGTACTACATGACTAATCCCGTTGCTCCTTTATCATCCTTTTCGCCTGTGTTTCCAAGGGCAGTGCACACTGCAGTTTTCTTAAAGTCTTCTCAAAAGGGACATTCATTTCTATGGAAGGAAGATTTTACTTTTCATTGCAAGTGATCTTCTCCAGCTGTGAAACTGATTGAGGCTCTTAAGACTCATGAAGACGCTACAGAGTGTCATGATTACTTTCATGAGGGGTGAAATCAACAGAAGGGACTGGTTGCTTATCTGTGGCAAAAATGCTTTCTTCCCTGAATTTTCCTCTGAACTTTTAGAGGGAAGGAAAAGGAGGGGGAAATAGCCAAGCAGCATGTTTATAAGAAATAGAAAATATTGTTTCTTAGCATGTGAATATTCACGGCACATTCACTTTTTCTGCAGTAGAGCACAGGCGTCAGAAAGCACATGAAAAACAGTGGGGAAAATGTAAACATTTAGAATAGGAAAGATAAACCATTAGGCAGGGAAAGAGAAAAGAGGAGAAAGTAAAAGAAGAGGAGACCTTGTCAAATTTTGACTAGCTTGAAAGACTGAGAGCCATCCTTATAAAGGAATCTGAGAGCGAAGAAGAGAAAGAGAATCATGTTTATGGTGTTTTATTGTTTTATAGGCATATAGGATTAACTTCTTTAGTTACAATAAAAATACTCAAACTAAATTACTTTGTTTCAAAGTCCAATTAAAAAACAGAAACCACAAAGAAATAAAAGAAAACAAAAAAGAAGAAAAAAAGAAACAAACAAAAAAGAAAAAATAAAAGAAAAAAACAGAAACCACAATATTTCAACAAAGGGACTTTCACACCAGGAAAGTATTACATGGGTGATGGAAAAGTGGAGAATCCCAAAAGGGACAGGAGGCAACATAAAAAAGAACAACTACAGGAAGTGGTTACCTCTCAGTTAGAGGAACTGGGAGGACGTTGTCTAATCTCCCACCCCCGCACAGCAGCCAGGGCCATCTGGCAACATGAAGCCCTACAATACTACTGATTAGCAGGTGTTCATGACATTGAAGGAAGGGCAGACTAGGGGAAGCTGGAGGCCCAGTAGCAATTCAACAACCTGGTGAATGTCTCTTGAAGCAAAATTCTGCGGTGAGAAACATTGTGGCTTCTCCTGTACTCCAGTTTAGCTAAGCCAACCGGAAGCCATCAATCTAAGCTGGCTGACAAATGTAGTTCTCTGTGAAATCCAGCAGTTCTTGGAGAGGGTAGGCAAACAGATCAGCAACCAACAAAGCATATTGTGTGTCGATGCTCTGATTTCCTAACCAGTCTTTGAGTTTATCTATTTTGGAAATGAACCCAGGAGGTCATTTTGTCTTTATGTGTGTTATACATGTTCTGATTACCATGGAGAATGTCACAATACCTTTCTTTAAATATTGTGCAGTGGGAAAAAAATGCTGCTTTGCTAATTGCCACAGTCCCAGAGGTTGTGTGTTTTGTAGACAGCAACTGAGAGAGTTTGTATCTCAGTTCTTGTGCTCTTTAGTCCTCTTTCAGTGCTCCAGTTTGTTTCTATTAGCTGGAAATACTGTGCAGCCACCCTCGTACTTTCATCACATGGTCAGGTTACCATCCTAATTGGTTTCATGTCTGGAAGGCAGAATAGTAACTGGATATAGTAGTTTTAGCATCTACCATACACTGACACACCTTTGATCTATGTCTACCAACTTAGCAGAGAGAATGTCTGTCTGGAAACATGTTTGTCACCTAAATATTTGCTATTTTTACTACAATTTCCTTTCCTGTAGTCCTATGTGGAGTGATTTAAGGTGGAGCTAACAAACTTCAACTTTTTTTTCGGGTACCTTACTTTACAAAGTTAATGTCAGTTGTTTGGATTTCAAATGACCGCCTGCATTATTCCTTGGCACTATAACTGGGTTTAAATAAGTTCACTGCTCTTGGTCTTGATTTTCTCATCTGTAAATGTAATCGTAAATTAGAACCTACTTTATAGGGATTGAGTGAATTGATGTATATGTGAGCACAAGTATTTTTCTGTGTATGCATACATATGCATTAATATGTATGTTTCAATTCACAAATATATGTATACAATATAGGCCTATATCTACTTTATGGTATAAAATTACAACATGGTTAGCACTCTATAAGCATCATCTATCACTCTTTTTACTTTACCCAGTGAGGATAAATACTGCTATGAGATGTCACATGTGTTCAGTGTGTTTTACCCAGCACCCACATGTTTTATTCATGGTTAGGCGGATACCTTGAAAATTATAAGTAGAAAACTAGTTAGTTTTAAAAAAACATAATTCACTGTGTATAATATATTCATAAACTGCACAAAAATCTGATAAATGATAAAGCAAATTTAAAAACTTGACAAATAGTCCCTCAGTTGTAGCAATTGATTTAATTTTCCAATGTATTTACTTGTGATTGAATCACAAGATCTATTTTTCTTTCTGTAGTTTTTATGTGGTTTAAAGATTTAAATTTGTTATGGAAACAGGCTTTCAGTTGACCAATGATTAGCTAATTTCTGATAATAGCAAAGGAAACATATTGCCTCAATGCTGTTTTCATTTCCTCATGCAAAGAAGAAGCACAGTAGAGAAGAAAGGCAGACCCAGCACATTCAACCTTTGCTGCCATGGGGAACTGGGCCGTGAATGAGGGACTCTCCATCTTTGTCATTGTAAGTACCAACAAGAGATAAATTATAATTCTTTAATGTGTTGGGGTTCTCTTGGGAGCTAACATAGAGCAATGGGTTTTCTTACTGTTGTTTGCTTAGGAAATTTACTTACACTTGTGAACAAGCATCAATTTATAAGTAGATTGAGTTAATTCTCCCATTCCAAACTTCTTAATTAAAACTATGCACCAATGGCTCTCATTTCTTTCAGTTTGTTTCTGAGTTACTAAGACTGTGAAATTAGCCAGCATTTAACAGAGAGAATAGAAGATCGTACTAAAGATCTCAAAGATATTTTTTCTTAGTTACTTGGAAGTAAACATGTCCACTTTTTATGTTACCTACTTAAAATGGTTAATTAAAACCTTACTGTTTTCTGAGTAATATTTGTTCTTAAAAGATTTCATGGATGGGAAAGGGACCTTTACTTCACTAATAGCACCCAAACAACCAAAGTTTTCAAATTTCTTTTTTAAAATAAGCACAATTTTCCCCTAAGACGTCTGAACTGTAGTCACTTGTGAATTTTACAACAAATCAAGATGAAAGAATTTAAATAAATTATTTAGACTGATATATGTGTGGTATGTATATTATATGTATTTATGTGCATATAAAGTATGTATATAATATTGAATTATATATAAACTATTAATCTATTTTGAGAAACTATTTTGGAAATAAGGCTGTGGCTAATTTTCAATTACACATTGATTTCTGGTCTATACTTTTAAGTTAGTGTTCTCAGCAAAGCAATTATGGATGAATTGAGTGGGAAGAAATGTGGTATCTATTCTTCCCAAACAGCTAATGAAGCATGATATCAAAAATCGCTTATGAATGGAAGTTTTGTAAAAATTCACCATGTAAATTCATGGAGTGTTTGAGTTCTAGGGATGTAAATAAATAAATAGCATGAATAAAATTAAAACAACAAATATTTGATTGAAATTTAATTCATGCCAAGCCAACATTCCAACGCAACATAGAAACATCAAGATTTGAAACTGGAGTCCTGAGTCCTTACTACCATTTTAAGAGAAGATTATTCACTTAAGAAACAAGTTGAAATAGAATTTTCATTCTAATTACAGTTTCCCCAGGAAGTAATTTTTAAGTTATGTATGCATATATTTGAAAGTAAAGACATAGTTTAGAAATTTAGAGTTGGGGAGAGTGACAGGGCAAGAAAGGAAGTTTCTGTAGCGCCTTCTTTGTAAAGAGAGACTGTTATGAAACATCCGTGGGTATTTAATAACTAGTATTAATAATAGCTAGTAATTTCATATTGAAAGAAAATCCCTTTGGAGCTGAAGGTAGAAGACTGGGCAATATCAGCCCTTGATAAGGTTGTTGCTAGCATCAAATGCCAACTTAAAATCTAAAAAGTTTATTTTTTAAATTCCATGCCCTTGACCCCTTTGCCCATGTTCAATATGCCCTCCTTTCAAAATGAAGGAAAACTTACCAAGTAGAATGGTAAGCTGTATGTGCTGCAAGTAGGTGACTGGCATCTGGGAGAGGAGAGGTCAATTTTCTACAGGTCAACCAAAGGTCAGCACCAATACCTTATTTCCATATGTTCTCACTTTACTTATCAACCATTGTTACTTCTCTGATCTCAAGATGAAAAGAGACAAGGCAGGCTGATACTAACTTCGTATGCTGACCAAGTAGTGAAGCAATCATGCAAAACAACAAGGGAGGATCAAGCCAGTGACTGAAGAGTTGGGTGGTGCGGGGATAGGAAAGAGCTGCCTCGAAGCCGAGTGTGCTCAGTTTTATAACCACCTTTGTCAAAGTCTGAACGTGGGGGAAGTCCTGTCCTTCATTTGACTCCAGTATCGTATGGAATCTACTTATTTAGCTTTATAAACCTCATCCGACTTTTTCTGTTTGTGCAGCTGGTGTGGTTGGGGTTGAATGTCTTCCTCTTTGTCAACTACTACAAGGTTTATGATGATGGACCTAAGTACTATTATACTCGAAAACTCCTTGGGGTAAGTAAACTGCCACCTCATGCAATACTAGCCAGCTCATACTTCTAGGCAGAAGATGTGCTCGTATTTATTTATTTCTTTTAAGATTTAAAATGAATATTCTGACCAACCAAAGCACCATCACCAGCTTCACTCCACAGTTGCAAATTCTTTGACAAGAATCACTTAAGGCCTGATAGTGTAACAAACTGAAGTATGGTAGAGGGTCCTACCTACATCCCTCTCTACCATATGTGCCAAGTTTAACATAGCAATCTCTAAAATGGAAAGCCTACTGGGAGCCACCCATACAGGTTTGACACAGGTGTGACAATTGAAATTTGCTGTATTTTTCTGAGTTAAATGGTTCATATCATATTTTTGGCATGGAGAAGTCCTCCTCCTAATGACATGTGAAATGATCTTGAGAAAATCAACTTCAAGCTATTATCTGGAGACTTGCAGGAACTTGCTTGTGTACTATGTCACTTCAGTAGGCCAGCAGAGCAGAGGTCCTTGAATTTCCTTGAATCCCTAAGTAATCTGTTTCCTTGAACTGTCAGGTCTCTTCATCACAAATGAAAATAATTAGAACTACAACCACTCCCAGAGCACATCATTTGTTACATAATGCTGAAAATATTACTTACATTGATAATATGTTATAATCATATGTGGAATATTGTCAAATAATCATTTCACATTATTAAAATTGTCTCTAATGTATTCATTATGATCTGTTCTTGTATCATAGGCAACTTCTTTAGACATTGCTAAACCAGTTTCACCCAAGTATTACACCACACCAGCTTAAGTTACTGTTAAGGTCTAAATGCTAAGGGAACTTTGTTTAAAATCAAAGATCTGGTTTTGATACTGACCTCATGTTAATGGTATTCATGCTCAAAGATTTAGGAGGATGCAACTTATTTTAAAATATATCAACTGGGGACTGCAGAGATGGCTCAGAGGTTAAGAGCACTGATTACTCTTCCAAAGGTTCTGAGTTCAAATCCCAGCAACCACATGGTGGCTCACAACCATCTGTAATGAGGTCTGGTGCCCTCTTCTGGCCTGCAGGCATGCATACAAGCAGAACACTGTATACTTAATAAATAAATAAATCTTTAAAAAAAAATAAAATGTATCAACTATATGGGAGGGGTGTCAAAGGATAGGAGTTCTTGCTGCGCAAGCATGAGGCCAAGAGTTCAGTTCCCCAGTTCCCATGTAAAAAGTCAAGTGTGGCCACAGGCACCTATAACCCCACCACTGGAAGGGCAAGGGAGTAGTAGAGATAGTAGGATCCCTAGAGCTTGCTGAACACCAGACTAGACAAAAGACAGTGAGATCCTGGTTCAAGCTGAGACCTTGTCTCAAGGGAATAAAGCAGAGCACCATAGAAATACAGGAGGACACCTGATACTCTCCTCTGATGGAGAAAGGGGTATAAAGATAGATAGATGATAAAGCACACATGCTAAAATTTAAAAAGTTTAGTCTGGCAGGTGGATAAAAAAAACTCAAAGTAAATTTATTTCCACTTCTCTTCAGGTTTGAAACTTTAAAATGTTCAGTTGGAGTAAACAGGCAGCTTCAGGTTAAAGGAAAACATACTAGCAGACCCTAAGAAAACTCATCTGCTGTGAAGGAAATTCCTTTCCAGATTTCTTAAAGGAGCTTTTGGGGGTTCCATGATGGGACTCCAGGGAAGAGGAGAATGGGTAGTCTGCTCACCAAAGTCTCTCTGCTCTCAATCCCCTCTCTTCTAGTCAGCACTGGCTCTGGCCAGGGCACCTGCAGCCTGCCTGAATTTCAACTGCATGCTGATCCTGTTACCAGTGTGTCGAAATCTGCTCTCCTTCCTCAGGGGTTCCAGCGCGGTAAGAGCAAACATTCTACTGAGTGCCTCAAATTCTCAATCCATCATCCCAAATGCTCTTTCTAAGGAAGAACAAGGTAATGCTTTGTGAAGCTTATCTTGTGTAGAATATTCATGAGCTGCACCATGTCCTATGCTGTAATATACATCATATATGTGTGTGTGTGTGTGTGTGTGTATATATATATATATATATATTTATATATATATATATGTAGAGTTCCCTGGAACAGACATTTAATTTGGAAAATTTAAGAAGCAGCTAAACAAACTATACATCAACAAAAGTAATAAAGTAAACATACATGTGTTAAGAGTATATGGGCCAGATGTGTGATATTTAGGAACTAACTGTTCAAGAATATTTTTAAAATTTTATCATAGAAAACACATTTTCTGTGTAACATCTCAAGCAAATTAAATCAATGCACAGAAAAACACACTATAAGAAAATATGAGAAGAAATAGTTGATTCCTAGGGTGCCACATGTCTATAATCCCAGCAATGAGGAGCCTGAGATAGACATTTCTTAAGTTTGAGCCTATTCCAGGCTACATAGGGAATTCTAGGCCAGCCTCAGCTACATAATGAAATTAAAAAACAATAAAACAAAAATAAAGAAAAGCAAAGTAAGCTTTTATAGTCCCATGGGATTGGAAGTTTCAGGGCTTTCTACATGGCCAGAGCCCCTCTTCTTTTACATTAACATTTCAATGAGCACCTTGATAAAGAGTATTTTTAACCTATAAGATTATATATGTATATATACATATATATTACTGGTAACATTATATGAAGATAAAAATTAAATCTTTGATATTTTTAAATTTAATACATGCTCAAATAACATTGTACAGAACAAAATATGGTAGGTCCCATAAAACATTAAAATAAAGAGCCATGGAGGATCAGATATGACAAATCAAATAAGACAGAAATGACAGTAGATGGGGCAGGGAATGCCAGAAAGGTTGCAGATGGAAAGTAGCTTGAGAATGGGCGTGTGAGGATAAATCAACATCTAGAATTTGTTAATGAAACAGAAAAGTATTCTATGTGGACAAGAGATAGTATGGGCAAAAGCACAGAAAATGGTGAGAAATCTTACTATCAAAAAAATGAGAAATACTATAATACTTTCTGTATCATCCTTTATTGTGTTCTATTTAAATGTGGTTTGTTGGGCAGGTGGTGCAGCTCGGTGGTACAATGATTGCCAACCATGCAAGCGTCAGTACCAAAAGAAACACAAAGGATAATATTTACCCAATGTATGAGTTGATGGCTAGATTGTTTTCCTTCTATGAATATTTGTGTACTTGGAGAATGAAGAGGAATACAGTCAGGTTCTATCTGGCTTGGAAGAAAGAGAGGTAGTGTATTCTTCCCATAGGAAGAAATATAGAACAGTGCACAGAATTGGGCAGGTTGAACATGTCACTCAAGTCAAAAACAGGCAGCATCCTGAGTTTGATTTGGGTACATTTTCATGTAACTGCCTTTAAAATCTAATTATTAGTAAGACATTGCTTCACTTTGGATTTTTTTTTTTTGCTATTCCTGGCCACACTGAAAAAAAATTCCTGAGAAATTTTAGGGGTTAGTGCCCTCCTGGGACCTGGAGTTTTTATTACCAGCTAGCCTTACAGAATTGGTGCACTCCAGATTCAGTGAGAGGTTTTGCCTCAAAACTAAGGTGGAAAGTAGAGGGAGACACTTGACATTGACCTCTGACTACCACACAAATGTCTACCCCTCCCCCATCTCTCTCCTAAAATATTAAAATATTTAAGTTAAAATCAATTTTGAAGCAAAATGGCAAGCAAATTATGCTTCTGGGAGTACAATAATTGTGATGGGTAACTGTCTAGAGCAGTGGTTCTCAATCTTCCTGATGCTGTGACCCTTTACTACAGTTTCTCATGTTGTGGGGACCTCCAACCATAAAATTATCTTGTTGCTATTTCAGAACTGTAATTTTGCTACTGCTGTCAATAACAATGTAAACATCCAAATTTTTCAACCCCTTGTGAAAGAGAGTTGTTTGATTCCCCCAAAGGGTCATGCCCCACAGGTTGAGAACCACTGCTCTAAGATAAGACTGGGAAAGAAAGCAAGGATTTTACTGCAAAACTAGAAGCTTAAATGTATAGCTAAAGAATTAACACTTGATCCAACAATTACTGAATATATGAACTAGATAGTGAGTTACAGGTACAATTTATGTTTCACTTTGCCTCCTTTTTCCTAGTCATACAGCATTCCTATTTGTCTAAAGAAGATATTTTATCTAGAAACATACAGCCCTCAATTTGCTAAAATGGCATGAGCAGACAATTAAATTTTGATACTACCAACCTCTTTACAAAATACCATTTCATTTTAAACATACTCCCCAAATTCCACTCTCAGGGCTCGAATTTGACACGAAGAGTCAGGAAAGGGGGTAAAACTCAGTAGTACAGAATTAACCTAGCACATGGGACCCAAGTCGCGCCCCCAGCACTGCAAAGCCATATGTAGTTGAGCAAAATCTTAGACTCATTTTTGCTCAGCAGCAAAACAACAAATCAGACAGGTAGAAATAAATGAAGAACGTTGACAAATCATTTGAGGCTCTCTGGGAAGGGTCAGGTCCTTCATCTGGAAAATTCTGTGACAATGCTCCTTTATCTAAGTCATTATTTCAATGTGTCACAATTTGATCTTGCAAACTGAGCAAAACCAGGGCAAAACCTAACAAGAGCACCTGGTGTTAGACATCGACCATGAGGCTTTCCAAATAATCTCCCAAGTGGAAGACTCCACAGAGATGCAATCTCACTGCATGGAAAGACAGATAGCCAAGCTAGCCACCTATCTTTTAAATAGTACAGGAGCCACATGAAGACTTGCTAGATGAAACCATTGCACATTAACTTTTTGTTTTTTTGGAGACATGATTTGGTGGCTTTAAAAAAAATTTCCCCTGTCCCCATTTGAATACTTTCTATTTAGAGGAAGTGAAGCCTGAGAAACAGGCAGTGTTTTCACCAAGGTGGTCAGTTAAGAAATCCTGATTACCTCACAAGCCGAAGTTGCACTGCCTTAAGTGCCCATGTCCCATGAGCAGTACATATAAAATGTCATCTTAGGGGCAACTTGTGGCCTACAGGTGAAGACTCTCATGAGAACCTTTAATAGTAGTGATTATATTGAAGAAAAGCCCAATTCTATAACCGAATAGATCTTCACACAACAGAACCATTTCCCCCACTTATTTATGTCTTTCTTTAAATTAGCAGACAAAGTAATGGTTCTCCTTCTGGTATTTTCATATATACTTGAATATTGTTGATCAGCTGCTCCACTACTTTCTTTTCCCATCTCTCTGCTACTCACCCCAATTTCTACGCTTCCTCCCCTAGAATTGCTCTTCGTGCTTTCATACCGTCTATTCTGTTACCCCTTCCTACTTACCCTCCCTCAAAAGCAACGGTCTCTGACAGGTATGGCATGCCCTTCATTCTGAGCTTGGCAAGCTCAAGTGTGAACTTTGAAAACTGCAGCTGCTTTCTGCTTGTGGTTTAAGTGCACGGGTATGCTGTGGCTGTGATGTTGGAAGTGGGAGCAGCTCCAGCTCACTGAAGCTCTGTAGAACTCATGACGAGGGAGTGAGGTGGAAGCATGATTAACTGGGAGGATTCAAAGCCAGGAAATTGTGCTCCCAGAGCCTGTTCGCTTTTGTATGTGTCAACTAAACATCTTGAACTGTCCATGTGGCTCTGTTTAATATGAGTATTTGAGCCTGCTAAATGACCTATTCTAGAAATGATAAGGATATAATAATTTTAAAAAACTTGTTCCATTAACACTGTACTAATTAAACAGACACAGAATTTCTGTTCAGTTTTAGAGGTCTGAATCATTCAGACTTTGGTTTTGAATTCTTCTGGTTACCCAGAGGGGAAAAAGCCCTCTGGCTGTGTATCCTTAGGCCCCTCCCAAAAGGATAGAGGTAAAGGCTCTCAGCTAGCTTTGTTGAGAGAGATGGAAAAAGGATAGTCCTAAGCATACAGAAGTCTTTGGTGAACTTCCATGTGTAGAAACAAATTTCTAACTTGTGTCTATCCTAATCTTCAGGTCAGACTAAAACAGGAAGGTTAAAAGGTAAGGTCTTTTGCCTTATATAGTCTCAGAAGCAGAAGGCTTCATCATGGCTCTGCCTCAAACCATGTGTCCTCCTAGAGGGAGCCCCTTTGTGCTTTTTGTCTCAGGAATGATTTAGCATGGAAGCAGGTCAAATAATGCAAATTTAAATGTAAATATGCCCTTCTAGGAAAGACTGTAATTTAGTGGTAAAGAACATGCCAAGTATAAAAGGCTCTAAGTTCCATTTTCAATGTTGAAAAAAAGAAAAATGAGTGAACATACTTTTAGTAAATATATACTGATTATTTAAGCTTGTCGATTATTAAGTTGTCACCCTAGTAGAGGGCTTTCGATATATTAATAACTGGTGATACAAAGTGATTAAAGGCAGAAAGCCACAAGTTTTAGGGGCTTAGAGTCTTGTGGAAAAGATTTAGAATTAACATGGGATTTCAAAATTATAAAGAGTTCCATAAAAAGTGTTATCCTTCATATTTGTCACATAGTTTCACTGCCACCATCTGTGGACATTACTGTCCAATTCTTTACCTGAGTTCTGTCAGGAGATGTAAGGATAGCTCTTGACATTTTACCTAAAATGTTCATAAATATGTAATGCAAATACAATCAGACCAAGTATACATAAACTAGAGCTAAAAAGCTTAAAATATACCCTATCAACTAAGTACTTCATTTTAGTTCCACTTTTCATTATTTTGAAATTTAGTTTCAATAGACAATAGCAAATTGCCAGGATGTCCCAACAATTGCCCTTGCACTATAATGATAGTTTGTTGAAATTGGGCAAGGCTCTTTGTGACAGTAACAGAGAAACTTCCTTTTAGAAGTTAGCGGACAAAGGCAAAGAGGTAGTTCCATGAGGAAGCTGTAAAGCATGATGACAGCTTGGCTATTTGGGAGATGGCTGGTAATAATTTAGAGGTGAGCCAAAGCACAGAAATGCTGTCTTTATGGTAAGGAGGAACAGAAAGGACCGAAGCAATCAAAGATAAAGCCCTTCTTTCAAACTTTACAGACTGATCATCTTGCCTCATTTTCAGGAAGTGGTGAGGAGATCATTTTCTTGAAAGTTCAGCATCAGCATGACTTGCGGCTTCTCTTTAGGGTTGTTTACCATTCCTGACTACACTGAAGGCAGTGGTTAGGAAAAATGAAGGCCTGCTGTCTTGGTGGGACCTGTTCCATTGACTCACTAGTTTTCTCTTTGAATCAAATGTTCTTTGCATTAATGCATGGTAAGATATAATGGTTATCTCTGAATGGACTCTGTATTACCTAATGCTATCTCTCCATTGTTATGATACTGCATATAGTTTTTCTAAGTGTTTGTGTCAAAGTTAGCAAGGACATCAACATCTATTATTTCGCAAATTTTATCACTGCTAATGATAGCGATAAAGATGGGACTATGGAGATGATATAGGGGACCCAACAAAGCCATACTATTTCTCTTCAAATTTGTTATAATGCAGAAGTTAGTAAATTTTTCCCTCAATCCCTCCTTCAAGAAACTGAAAAAGAAGCTGTGGCAAATGTAGATAGGCTTAATCATCTTATTTTCAAGGCATTAAAGAGTGTCCTCCATTTGTGTGACCAAACAATTATTAAAGAACAATTTTTAAAGTACATAGCATGTTGATCTCTGTACAGTATGTTTGCCCTCTAGCTGGAGACTCAGGGCACATCAGATGCGAAGTTAGTTACACAATGACGCAAAATAACATCAGATTCTAATGAAACCTCTCTCAATAACTACATGTCTCCTAGGGAGAACTTCAATTATCATACAGGGGAGAAAATCAGTTTACAGCTGAGTGGTAGGTCTATGACTCACAATAGATATATGTGAAGACAAAACTTCCTTTCAAAAATATTTCGTGACTGCTCTCAACTATACTAATTCCCATCATGTGATTCTTTATTTGGTTTTGCTTTTTAGAGACAGAGTTTCTCTGTAGTTTTGGAACCTGTCCTGGAACTTGATCTGTCGAACAGGCTGGTCTCGAACTCAGAGAGATCCACTTGTCTCTGCTTCCTGAGTGCTGAGATTAACGTTGTGCATTACCACTGCCCAGACCATCCTGTAATTCTTAAGAGACCAATCCAGTTTGCACTCCAGGAAGGATGCTATTAGTTATCTACTCCTGTGCAACGAATTGTCCCAAATGCAATTGTTTTGAATAACCCTCATTTACAAGCTGGAAGTTGTGTAAAGCAGAGGTCCAGCACCCTGTTTGACTACTCTACTCAGCGTTTTGTGAAAGTAAGATTAAAAACATGTTTGTTGGGCTGAGAGGAAATGAGTGTACCTGGAAATTGGATTAAAATATTCTTCTGAATGTCTGGGCTTAGAGATAGAGTATGTTTCTAGCATGCGCAGGGCCTTGGGTTCCACCTCAGCTCTGTAAAACAAAATAAAAAAAAAACAACAACAAACCTAAAACCCCTTTCCAAGCTCCTTCTTAGCAAACTATGTTCATTACAGTTGCAGTCTCCTTGCTAATAGTCATCCCATGGTCACTTTTGGAACCTACATACCCCATCACCTCAGCAACAGAATTTTAAATCCTTCTTGTATTTTTAATCTCTGACTTCCTCCACTTGGAACTTCTAGACCTAGATTTCAAGAGTTTATGTGATAGTGTCAGATACCTGTGGGGAAAAAAATCTCTCTCTTACACTGATGACAACTTATGCTGGAGAGGGTGTGGGGAAAAGGGAACATTTCTGCATTGCTGGTGGGAATGCAAGCTGGTACAACCCCTTTGGATGTCAGTGTGGAGATTTCTTAGAAAATTAGGAAACAACCTTCCTCAAGACCCAATAATACCCCTTTTAGGTATATATCCAAAGGATGCTCAATCGTGCCACAAGGACATGTGTTCAGCTTTGTTCATAGCAGCTTTGTTTGTCATAACCAGAACCTGGAAACATCCTAAATGTCCCTCGACCGAAGAATGGATAAAGAAATTGTGGTACATTTACACAATGGAGTACTACACAGCAGAAAAAAATGACAGCTTGAATTTTGCAGGAAAATGGATGGAAGTAGAAAACATTATTTTGAGTGAGGTAACCCAGACACAGAAAGACAGTTGTCACATGTACTCACTCATAGGTGTCTTTTAAACATAAAACAAAGGAAGCCAGCCTACAAACCATAATCATAGAAAAATTAGACAACAATGAGGACACTAAGAGAGACTTACATAGACCTAATATACATGGGAAAGTATAAAAGACAAGATCTCCTGAGTAAATTGGGAGCATAGGGACATTTGGGGAGAGTTGAAGGGGGGGGGAGACAAGGGAGGGGAGCAGAAAAAAATGTAAAGCTCAATAAATATCAATAAAGAAAAAATCTCTCTCTTTAAGACAATTTTGGACTTTACATCTGCAGAATACATTTTATCATTATCATCTAACAAAATCACACACCCTAGTCTACAGGTCTCATCCAAAGTTAAGGGAGAAGATTGCACAAGTCTTCCAGAATTATGTCTATCAGAAGGACTCTTAAAAACTGAAGGACTATGGCAGTTAAGAAACAGGAGGCTATTTCCTTAAAAATATAAAGAAGTTCCCTGGTCTGAATGACCCCACTGTTAAAGCACAATGGTAGCCCTTTAATATGCCCTTTATCGGTTTCTTTCCATTCTAGTCTTTGTTCTTCTACCCTCACTTTCTTTGACCACTTCCCACTAAGGATCCCAAAACTTAAATTTAAGTCAGAGTTTTGAGGCACTTAGAATAATAATGATGGTGTCCTTGCATCTGATTTGATGGAAAGGGATGTGAACTTTAGAAGGCCAAAGTGAAATTTTAATTTTTTTGTCTATAATGGAGACGAGAATACTTGCATTATTACATCGAGTTATTAGTAAATAAGTAAATTACCTGGGTCCCACAAGATACTTGATAAAGCTTTTCTTCTTTATTTGGAATCCTTGTTGTCTTCCATACTAGTATTTTTGTGATTCAGAGTCACCCTTTATGTAGCCTTCCTTCCTTTTAGATATGATGAAGTGAGAAATAGTAGAGCAGGTACAATTGTCCACCAATCACCAATCAAAGTCAGAATATTTTATTAAAAATAAGTAACCTCCTTATCTAAATTAAATACAAAATTTAGATCCATGTATTGACAATACCTAAGATTGTTTTAGGTCACTGTCCTCTTTAAAGAACTTTAACTTTTTATGACAGTACATTTAAACTGTGGTGCAAAGCAGCTAGAAAAAGCCAATAGCCAGATTTTGTGAGGATAAGAGTCTATTTCAACCATCAGCAAGGTTTTGCTTTCTCTGCTTTGAGCACTGACTTGACTCCACATTCAAATCCATGTACTCTAACATATGGATATGGGCCAAATGCTCTGGACAACTTTTTTTGAGTGTCAAGGGATGATATAAATTACTGCAATATTGATATTGTTTCCTCAGCTGTTAGGTAATGGTCTCTCCTTAATAAAACTGACATAAGAGTAAGAATTAAGTAAGCCAATACATGTAAAAGGTTAAAGAAGTTTTTTCACAAGTTCTCAGTAACTGCTAGTTATTGTTCTCACCATCAACATCATCATCATTATTTTTATTATTATTATGTGACAGTGATCTTTCTTGTAATGTCCATGACCTAGTGTATAGGAGCAATTGGGTTAAAGACCTACTCACTTGTTCTAGAACTGTTCACTCATCTTTGTCCCCACTGGACTCCTTGGAAACAAACAATAAGCCAACATTTTATGAAATCGTAGGCCCCCTTTAAATAAATTCCTCAAAACTAGGAATATATTTTGTCAAAATTCAAAACTTTATACAATGAGAAAGGTATTTGAGAGAGGGCTTCATGTCACTATGAGAACAGGAACTATATTACTTAAGCTTGCTGTTTGAACGGGGAGAGATGACTTACTATTTCTGTCAGTTTTCTCATCACCCAAGAGGATGGAAATATATCCTCGAAGAGCGGTTATGAGAATTACATGAAATGATGCTTGTAAGGCACCTGGGACATAGAAGACTTTGACATTAACAGTTTCCACCATTCTTTTTTCTTTTCATCCAAGTGTTGCTCAACAAGAATTCGAAGACAACTGGATCGGAACCTCACTTTCCATAAAATGGTGGCATGGATGATAGCGCTTCACACTGGTAACATTGAACAGACGTTTGAACTGCAAACCAGTTGTAACAGAGGAGCCCTCTACTCTTGGATACACACGTGTATCAGACTCTACAAGTGCATTATGTCCATTATATGGTGGTCAGATGAGTTCAGTTCAAATACATTCGAACTCTATTTTCTGATGTTAGGATTTACACTTATGGTGGTTTTTGAAAACCATATGATCTTCTTAAATAAATAAAATAAAAATATGCCATAAAGTCTGCCCTCGTATTCTCACCATTTCCTATGATCTTAGTATGAAAAATGATTGTTAGTGAACACACAAAAATTTTTATTAATTCTACAGAATTACATTGCTACAAATGTAGACTTTGTAGATTTTTTGCAGTAAATCTACAGAAATATGAGCTATAAATTGAAAATATCTTAAGGAACCCCTTATCACCTACATACCTTAGTGATTATTACTATTATCACATCATATGTATGCATACAATATGTTTTTATATGTAATGTATTGTATTATCACCGTTGTGGTATGGGATGTAATTAGAACTGTTATACAGTCTCCATGAATTCACTTAAATAATTTATTTGCCAGAAAATAGACACAAATAGTAATAAACAAAAAAGACTTTACTCTGCCTGTGAGGAATCTCTCTTACCTGATGAAAATGAGCTTAGCTTAGAGGTGTTTAACTGGGTTCCTCTTCTTTCAGATTGTGCAGGACGTTGAGTTGTTCTAAATGAATGGTAATATTCTGTTAGAAAACCGCATGCTATACCAGTGAGAATTCAGACACAGGTGCCACACAGCTTGGATTTGATTGCTAATTCAGCTGCTTTTTGGCTAGGTGACATTGGGCAAGGTTTTAAAGCAATCTATGCCCCGTTTCCCTCATCTTTTAGGTGAGCTGATATTAAATGTACTTAGATCATTGTTTTAATATAAGGATTGAGTAATTGTAAAGCACTTTAACAGTGACAGGCCCTTAGGAAGTTCTAGGCAAGTGATAATGATATAATGAATGCAGTTTCTTTTTAACTTATTTTAAGATATTTATGCTGTTGATCATCAGTTAGTATTAATTCAATTAGGTTTGTCACTGTTCTCTGGAGGTGATTTAGCAGACATCACATAATTTCACTTGAGCACAGCTACATTAGGGAAAAAGAGAAGATGTGAATATATCAAATGTCTATCTTTGAAATCGGTTGAATCTTCAGAACTGTTAGTTCAACACCTTCATTTTACAAATGAGGGAAGTAATACCAGAGAGACTGCACGATTTTCCCACAGTCACACAGGTGAAAAGAAGCTGGACTTTTAGAACTGCCTTGCTTCAGTGGTTATTGGGACCCAGTTTTTGTTTACAGCATCCTTGTTTCACTTGGGAGTCAGAGGCTGTGGCCAGAAACCTTGACTCCAATAATGTTTGCATACCTCTCTTTTTCTTTGTTTCTCTTCTCTGCCCTCTTCAGCGATCCACACCATTGCACATCTGTTCAATGTGGAGTGGTGTGTGAATGCCAGAGTCAACAATTCTGACCCATATTCAGTAGCACTCTCTCAAATTGGTGACAAGGACAATGAAGAATATCTCAATTTTGCTAGAGAAAAAATCAAGGTAAGCCTCCCCTTTTCTGATTCAGATGTTTTCTGGGCTATTAAAACTGAGAACAATGAAAAGCTATAATTTGTCCCTTAAAGTCAACAATGAAAATTTGCTAATGGCTTAGAATATAAGTCCTTTCGGTGGCATGTGCACAGACTACTCAGGTATTCCCTGAATCCCTGGACTCTCTTGGAGAAATTTTGTATGCAGATCCTGTAGTAACTCACAGTCACCCATGACTGTTCACACCAATAAAATAAGGAAGGGATTCATGTGTGATCAAAGTTGGCTTTACTGTTTGCCACAATGAAAGAGATTTCATGCCTTAAAGAAGTCCAAGAGAATACCTGCAGAGGATGTTATAAGGGACTTGCTAGACCACTTAGGCTTATGTTAGATGATTTGAGGGAGGACTTAAGAAAGCCAGCATTTGATGGAAACAGAGGCAGAAACTCACACCAGAGCTCTGATCTGAGCTTCCAAGGTCCAGCTGAAGAGTGGGAGAAATGAGAATATGAGCAAAGAGGTCAAGACCATGATGGGTTCATCCACTGAAGCAGTCTACCTGAGCTAATGGGAGCTCACCAACTCTAGCCGGACAGGGAAGGAACAAGCATAGGACCAAACTAGTCCTTCTAAATGTGGGTGACAGTTGCATGGCTGGGGCAGACTGAGGGGCCACTGGTAGTGGCACCAGCATTTATCTCTACTGCTTGTACTGGCTTTTTGGGTGCCTATTATCTTTGAATGAATACCTTGCTCAGCCTAGATATAGTAGGGAGGGCCTTGGACCTTCCCTAAAGCAATGTGTCTTACTCTCTCTGTGGAGCAGATGGGGGGGGGT
This sequence comes from Dicrostonyx torquatus, assembly GCA_028555095.1. Classification (NCBI taxonomy): domain Eukaryota; kingdom Metazoa; phylum Chordata; class Mammalia; order Rodentia; family Cricetidae; genus Dicrostonyx; species Dicrostonyx torquatus. The sequence continues at coordinate 661,120 of JAQHUG010000466.1, read as the reverse complement.
GGAGGGGGTTAAGTGGAGAGAATGGGAGGAAGAAAGAGAGTGGGAACTTGGATTGATATGTATAATGAAAAAAGATAGTTTGTTTTCTTTTTAAAAAATAAAAATAAAATAAAAAGAAAGCCAGTATTTGTATGAATCATATATGATCAGAAATTGATGGGATGGAGAGATGGCTCAGTGGTTAAGATCATTAAGAGCATTGCCTGCTCTTTCAAAGGTCCCGAGTTCCATTCCCAGCAACCACATGGTGACTCACAACCATCTGTAATGGGGTCTGGTGCCCTCTTCTGGCCTGCAGACATACACACAGACAGAATATTGTATACATGATAAATACATAAATATTTTTTAAAAATTGAGGGTAGTTCTTGAACTACCATCTTACTTATTTTTCTGGGAGGCAGAAAGAAAAGAACAGGGTTATCTGAAATAGGTAAAGAACCCATGTTTTGTTTAAACTCAAGCATGATTTCAAAAAGGTCTTGTTTTTTTAAAGATTTATTTAATTACTTTTGTGGGCACCTGTGAACCCCCATGGTATCTATGGGTTCTCATCCCATGAGTTCCTGATGCTTCTTCCACTTAGAAAGGCACTCCGGCCATTTTTATGAACCATGTGGCTTAGGAAGATAGTTAAGTTCCCCACTGAATTTCAAACACATTTTCTGAGGTTAGACAAACAGCTAAAAAAAAAAACCTTTAATTTTTCAAAAATGTTTACATTTAAACTGACATAAGAAAAACTGGAATGATTCATCAATGCTTTTTTGTGATACCATGGGTAATTTTTCTTTCCATTGTTTATTGTTTGCCCAGTGATTTATAAGGATGACAATTTTTTAAAATTTTTTATTCATTTTACATACCAGCCACAGTTCCCTGCCCCCCCCCCGCCCTTCCTCCCACTTCCTCTCCTCCACCGAACCCACCCCCATCCACTCTTCAGAAAGGATTAAGGCCTCCCATGGGGAGTCAACAAAGCCTGGCACATCAAGTTGATGCAAGACCAGGCTCCTTCCCCCAGCATCAAGAACTGAGCAAGGCAACCCATCAAAGGAAATGAGCTCCAAAATGTCAACTCATATACCAGGGATAGATCCTAGTCCCACTGCTAGGGACACCTCAAACAGACAAAGCTATACAACTTTCACTCACATACAGAGGACTTAGTTCAGGTCTCATGGAGATCCCCAGCTGAGAGTCTAGAGTCCATGAGCTCCCACTAGTACGGGTAAGCTATCTCTGTCGATTTCCCCATCATAATCTTGACTGCCTCCCACCCTTGCCCATATAATACTCCTCCCTTTCTTTGATTGAACTCCACAAGCTCGGCCTGGTACTTGGCTGTGGATCTCTGCATCTGCTTCCATTAATTACTGGATGAAGGCTCTGGGATGACAGAGTATTCGCCAATCTGATTGCAGGAAAAGGTCACTTCAGGCACCTTCTCCACTATTGCTAGGAGTCTTAGCTGGGGTCATCCTTGTGGATTCCTGGGAATTTCTCTAGCGCCTGGTTTCTCCCTAACCCCAAAAAGGTTCCCTCTATCAAGATCTTTCTTTCATTGCTCTCCCACTCCAACCCTGCCCCAACTCTACCATCCTGTTCCCACGTATTCTCATCCCCCCCATCCTCTTCCCTCAACTGCCCCCACCCAGTTTACCCTGGAGATCTTATCTATTTCCCCTTCCCAGGGTGATCTATGTGTCCGTCTTAGGGTTCTCCTTGTTACCTAGCTTCTCTGGAACTGTGGATTGTAGTCTGGTTAATGGATGACAATTTGACCATATTAATTGAACTGACATTGTCATACTCTGTCCCAGTTTCCTTGGGTCACTTTTATTGGGTCTGAACTTCCTCCACAGTATTTGCCTTTTTAAACTCTTTAGTGTGTCTTCTCTTCTAAGGACTGCCTTGAGGCCACCAGTGTCTCTGCCCAAGGATGAGATCTGAAAGGATCTGCTTAGTTATTTCTCCCTGAGATGCCTTTGACAAATAACTGATAAATGCAGGCCTTGAAGTATAGCTTCTTCCCCTTTAGTCAGTCCAAACTCTGAGGTATAGTTTACTCTCAGAGTGGTTTGTGCATGCCTGAGGGTATGACATTCTCTCAGCCTTATTAAATAGAATTCTCTGAGATTGGAGACAAAAACAAAGACAAAGCAAAGTGAACAAACAAAATAAGGCCGGTCTCACAAGGGATAGCCTCAGCCTGACCCTGTGTATCTCTGCTTTTGCCAACTGATAAGAGATCTGACCTACACATTTTACCATTTTTATTTTCAGTTTCCTGAAAATAGACATAATGAGAGAACATCTCTAAGGCCAAGTTAAAGCTAGCCCTGTGAGATGTTGTCCTTGAGTTTCCCCCTGCCTGGCTTTCTCCATTTCTCTGAGCCATGCCTTTGCTGAGCAGCTTCTCTTGGAACACCTTGTTTCTATGTCACTTGCCCATGAACTGTCATCTCAGGATCCAGCATGGTGAAGCCCAGCCTCAGATGGCAGCTATTCTAACTTCATTGGCCAACTAAGCACTGTGACCTTTCCAAATCAAAGAGATAGAGAGCAGAAGACACTTTGAGGACAACTTTTATTAGGCCAGTTCTTTCTAGTTGAACTCCATTAGAATCATGGAATGTAATAGTTCTTATTTATCTATGACACCTCAAAAATGTGAACAGTTTAAATTTGGAAGCCTCAACACCATATCTCCTTGAGTGAGAATATGGAAGCCTCAACACCATATCTCCTTGAGTGAGAATATGATGAGAATAGCCAAAGGAACAGGAAATAAATTATACAACAGCTTTAACAGTGACACTCCTGCAGTTCTGAGCCTGCATGTTTCTATTTTCTAGAACCCTGAAGGAGGCCTCTACGTGGCCGTGACTCGGTTGGCTGGTGTCACCGGAGTTGTCATCACACTGTGTCTCATATTAATTATCACATCCTCTACCAAAACCATCCGGAGGTCTTACTTTGAAGTATTCTGGTATACGCACCATCTCTTTGTGATCTTCTTCATCGGCCTTGCCATTCATGGAGCTGAGTGAGTTTTCTAACTCCATTGCCAAAGGCTTTGGGTTCACTGTCCAGATGTATTGCCCAGTGACAGGCACAATGAATTCCTTGCTTTTGTGTGGTCATCCTTTCTGCTGAGGGGATGTAATAGGACAGCAGTGGTCAGTCAAAAGAAACAACAACATCTTTGCTTTCTTGTTGTACCCATCTAATTTATGATGCAGCTACTTAAAATAAGCTTAAAACATATACCTAGTATATAAAATAAACTGTCTATGTTTAGTTTCAAGGCTACTATGTATGATTGTGTACATTGTCCATTACAAATTCCTGCCTAAAGAGAAGCACTCTGCTCGCCATATGTTATTGAAAGCTTTGTAAGTTCTTAACTGTCCACCACAGTGTTTCCTATGTGTAAATCACAAGTAGGTTAAGCAAAATCCCAAAGTAAAAGAGTTAGTGATTAATCAGTTGAAGAGGTTTTCTGTTGTCCAACTGGTTTTGGTTTAAGCAAACAATCATTACTGGTTGCCTTCTGACTAGGAGGATCTATCTCCAGAACTTTGAGGAATGCTAGCTAGAAAAACACATGGGCATTGCCTTTAAACTTTTGAATATGATAAAAGTAATAACTTCTACCAAGCTCTATGTCAGGTGCTAAGAACTTAACATTCGAAGTTTCTTTAAACTCCTCTAATTTATAGATGTGGAACCTTAAAGTAAAAATGGTAAAATACATGTGCCAAACCACTCCCAACTGGTGTGTAGCCTAGAGAACAGGTGGTGTAGAGTGGGCTGTGGTGAACACTCCCATCAAGATACACAGTGCTAGACTGTATGCTTGGGAAAATCTGCTTTAATATCAGGTTTCATTTTTCTACTCTTTTATACCACCTGCACAGAAAAGCAAAGCCCAGGGAAGTTCCATGATGGGTATAGAGTTCCAGGAACATAAGGGTGGGGGAAAGTAAATATGCAAAACTCAAGCCAAGTCAGCTAGGGGTGAGCAAGTCTTGAGAGTGAAAAGAGGAAGGATGAGAAGAAGCAACTGTGGCCAACTTTTGTGTGCATTCTTAGCCTACTTCCCAATTTGAAACCCTCATAAACTCTTTCTAAGCACTGAGAAATCTGTGGGATGAACAATCTCCTGAGTCCCCTAAAGTAACAGTGTCTTAAGGTGGAACTTGCTCACAATCTAACTATCTCAGGGAATCCTACAAAAGAGAGGCATTTCTTCTCCTCCCTCCTTTACCAGTCCCACCACTTCCTGTTTGTAGAGTGGCACGGAGAGCTGTCTTCCTTTGGATCAGACAGAGATGTATTTGGTTTATTCTCTAAGTCACAGTTGCTATTTACACTGGTTAAGTGGTTCCTCAGGATCTCACGGCTAGGTAACCGTTGAACTGGATTTGAAGTTCTGATTTGCAGACTTTTGCTTCTATTATTTAGAGCACAAAGAGAAAAAACATATTTTTCTATTATTTATTCCCCATGAGAACTAAAAAATAAAGAACTTTTGTAATTACCATTCCTCAGACTCCTGCTTTTCACATGCTGGGTCCATTGGTCACTAATTCAATCTTTAAGGAGGAAATGTACCTGTTTTATGGATGAAGTAACTGATACTCAAAAGAAGTTAATTTGACCAAGACTACCAAAGTATGAATGGGTATAATTGAGGTTTGAAGTCAAGGCTATCTGGGTGAAAAATAGAATTATTTTCAACAAATCGTTCTGCTTTAGTACCCTCATGTAAAATTTGCAAAAAAAACCCCACTTGTTTCTCAATTTTATTCCACAGAATAACTGATATAGTTGATGAATAGTGTTTTTCCTCAAACCTACCCCTTAGTACTCATACAAGGAAAGTCTCTTCACCAAGACATACGTGTAGGAAGGGGTTAGTTTCCACAGTAATTTCCAGGTCAGCCAAAGTGACCTAGTGAGACCCTGTTTCACAAAAGGATGGAAGATGGTTAATAGCCATGAGTTATACCATTCTCAGAATATACTAAATGATATGCTAAATTTTAGGCATCCCATATGAAATTTACAAATGAACTTCCCTGTCTGTCCTATTAATATATTCTGAAGATCCTGACATTTGCATCTTTGAAATAACTTACTCCATTTTGTGCCTCCCTCTATCTATCATCACTAACTCAGAATTGCCTAATATTCTAATATTTGCTTACCTAATAATTACTGAGTTGAACTCAACAGGCTCTAAGCACCTTAAGAAACAAGATACTGGTTGCTCGTATCTGTGACGATGGTTAACTCCTTTTCAGAAAGATATCATTTTTTAAACATTTTCCAGATGTAGTCTCACTTTGTAGACTAGGCTGGCCTGGAATCTTCAAGCTTACACTTTTCATGCCTTAAGGCATGAAATACGTGTGCACCATGCCTGATCTAGATGAGTTAGGGATCTACAAATAAAGCACTTCTGCTACCCTCAAGGCCATTGTGTATGGTTGCGTGAGTTGTCCAAAATATAAAATACCTGTCTAAAAGGTGGTCTGCTCTCTGCTGGCCACACGTTGGCTTATAGGAGTGTCTTCCCAAAAGACCCTTTCCAAACCTGCATGAAGGCACCCCCTGGCTTAACTGTCAGCCTACCAAAACTATCATTTTTCTGGGTTCTGTTTGTCTAAACACAAAAGTGATACTTGAAAAGAAGCAAGTTATCCTTAAAAAAAAAAAAGCACATATTGGTAATCCATGACTCACAATCCATAAAATGTTACATGTCCATGTTCTTTGTACCACCACCTAGAGGTTTTCTGTTGTTCAAGATCACACATTTTCATTTCCTTCCCTGACTTATTCAGAAGGGGTAGTATAAAAGTGTTCAGGGCCCCCATTAAAATATTTGCAATAGGTCCACAATCAGTATAAGGGTATACAGCTCATTGTTAGAGTGCTTGCCTAGCATATATGAGGCCCTGGATTCCAAGAGTCTAAAACACTCAAGCAGCTTACTGTCTTGTTAGTAAGTGATGTAGACTTACTTTTTTTTTTTTAATTCATCAGACGAATTGTACGTGGACAGACTACAGAGAGTTTGAATGAGCATAATATAGAATTCTGTGAAGACAAAATCTTAAAATGGGGAAAAATAAAGCAGTGCCCAGTACCCAAGTTCTCTGGAAACCCTCCTATGGTATGTATTTGTTTCTTTTAAAGTGCTATTACTCGTAGATTTAAGAAACAGGTACAAATATTGTTATAGATACTTTAATATATGAATTGGCTAGAACTTTTTCTTGAAAAACAAACTTTACATTGATCTGTTGTCAATGTCATAGAATAAAGTTGGAAAGCAAGGCTTTTAAATTGCTCTTTGGGGTTAAGAGCCACCCCTACCACCACCACCATCTTCTCCTCTTCTTCTGGCTATGGAGATCACAATAATATCAGTTAATGATTTTCAGAGGTGCACTTAGGGATTCTATCCTGATATGAGTTGTATGGCTCAAATAAATCAAATCACCTATAAGGAGCTGTGGATCTCTTTGTTTACCAGGAAGTCTATATGGCATTCTATATGGCTTTCAGAACTGTTAGGAAAACAGATGAAGTAGCACATTGGGCTGCCTTCAGGCATCAGTGGATCCTATCTATCAGGATGACAAAGGTTGCACAGCCAAAATCATACAAACACCAAAGGCAGTCACCTTGTGATTGAGGAGGGGCAAGGCATGGGCAAAAGGGGAAACAAGGTGAAATTTTTCCTTTATCCTATAGAGAACTCTATTCTGGGTGGTCTTCGATATCTCTGCCCCATAAAGCAAGCTTTATAGTCTTCATGTGATCTTTCTTTCCATTGGTAGACATCATAATTTGTTGTTTGCTGTGCTAGCCATTGTTGTAAAATGAAACAAAAGTCAACATTTGTCTAGGGCTTCTAACTAGTGCTCTAACTCTTTTGTATAACTAGTATTATAACTCTCCTGCATTGTATAACATAAAGAAGAATCTCCTATCCCATTTTCTCCTATTCTCTTGGCATGGGAATATTCGTTTATATGCCTATCACTCTACAGCAGCTTAATGGCTTTGAGTATCCTTGTTCATGAATGAAATCAAGCTGACTCAGCAGTGACTTGCCCCTACTATATTCAGCCATTAATAGAAAGGGTAAAAAAAACAAGCCTTATTTTTAGTTCTTTTATGGGGTAGGGGAGGCACAGTTCCTTGATGACAGCTAGAGTGAGTTCTACTACCTTTGCAGGCAACAGTCACAAAATTGCTTCTAGGTTTCAGAGGATATCAAAGGAAATGTCCAAATCTAATGTCATTCAATGTCACTCTACGGTATCAACCAGGAAATAGATGGGAGACTTTTAAATATCCACCTTATAAAGATAGGGTAGACCAAAAGAATACTCCATACCTCTGTTACAGATATTTTTCAGTTTTGAACAGTGGTGTGAAGAATCTGAGTACTTTCAATTTTTCCAACAATATAATGTCAAAAATATAGTTTATTTCAGCTTACAACTCTCAAGTAACACTCTATCACTGAAAGAAGTAAGCTCAAGAACACAAGGCAGGAGCCTAGAGGCAGGAACTAATGCAGAGGCCATGGAAGGGTGCTGCTTACTGGCTTGCTTTTACAGGCTCGCTTCTCCTGGCTTGCCCAGTCTGCTTTCTTACAGAAACCAGGACCACCAGCCCAAGTGTTCCACTGCCTACAGTGAGTTGGGCCCTCTCTCATCAATCATCAATCAAGGAAATGCCCTACAGACTTGGAAATCTGGATGGAAGCATTTTCTCAATTGAGAGTCTTCTCCCAAGATAACTCTAGCTTGTGTCTAGTTGACAAGAAAAACAATAACAAAACCAACCAGAATATATTAGGAACATGGCTCTTATTTTCTACTTCAGATTCCATTCTAGAAAATTAAATTTTAGATCTTTTAAATTTTTTGGTACTTCAAATATTAGATCAGGAATCCAACTGGTAGAACAGTTGGGCCTAAATGTTTATATGCAGCCTAAAAATCTATGAAGCATTTTCCATATTCTAATCAGAGACTTAGATAGAAGCTTTAGAATCTTCATGTGTGTCCCCTCAGCAAAAGCATTGCATAGCTCCCAGAGTTTACCAGAATACTGAAGAAGACAGCTGAAGTCTTGCACAAAATTTGTCATCTTGCAAAAGATTAATTGGAGACTCAATAACTGGGAGAAAACAATTGCAATATTGCATTTAAAAAATCTCATGTTGCTGAAAAGAGACAGGTTCACTCTGATACCATCTGTCCTCTATTGTAGGCTAGTCCAACTTTGGTTGCAAAACTGAGAGGAAATCTCATTCTTGTAGGAAATTCTTCTTTTGAAAGCCTCACACCACAGCTACAGTTCATACAACATATAACCCCAACGTCTGTTTTACTGGCTTTACAGTTTATCTTAACTTTTGATAGTTTAATATCTTCTGTTTTATTAAAAAAATGCTCATCAGTAGTAAATACTTAAACAACTTACAGAGGTTAATCTGGCATGTAAAATGTTTTCTTCTTCTTAATATTTAACTAGCTATTACCACTCCCTTAACACATCTCATGTTTGTATTTGATGCGATTACAGACTTGGAAATGGATTGTAGGTCCCATGTTCCTGTATCTCTGTGAGAGGCTGGTCCGGTTTTGGCGATCACAGCAGAAGGTGGTCATCACCAAGGTATTCACTGATGTTGGAATTCTTAGTAGCTAAGTATCACACGGGCAAGTCTCCTCATATTCTCTATATTGATGTTCAAAAAGATCTCTTTGCTATGTTATTTTTACTAAACTGAAAACAGAAAGCCTACAGTTTATTTTAATGAATTTAACATAATGAGGAAATGAATTGGCCTTTAAGTGGGGACACTATAAGGTATCACTTTCTTTGATACCTGCCTCCACACACATGTATTAGTGAGACAAAATCTTTCAGGTACTAAAAACAGCAAGAAGCATATAAAGGCGGTTTAAAGACCTTTCTAGTTTCTTTATAAGTAATCACAGTGTATTAATGCTGCAGTGTTCAATATATCAAGTGGATTAATACATAAATTTCACCTTGCATTTGGTCTCCAGTCTTCAAGTCTGGAGTGCTTTTTCTCTGTTTTCCTATGTTTTGTTTTTCCTTATGAAATAGAGAGATATACAATTAGATAGACTCTATCAGATAGATAGATGGTAGATAGACAGATAGATATGAAAGCTCCTTGTTACACTAAACAACCAACAAGATTGTTTTGTCAAATAAAATTTAATTCTGATCAGTTCACTTCAAAAAGGATTTACAAAAAGCCTTTATAGGTTATATGTTGAAAGACACAAAAATTCTTTCTGTCTTCCTTCTAACTTGTTTCAGTTGATACCTATGGAGAGTCATGGGAGAGCTAGTCCTGCTGGCATTAAGAGTTTTGCAATGTAGAAACATGCAACTTTTCTCCTTTTATGCTATGTATATTGTATTACTTTTAAGTCTAGCAAATGACAAAGGGTTCTGCCACAATTTTTTCCCCTTCATAAGTAAGACATTACCAAACCAGACAAATATTTCTCCTTAACGTATTTCTAGGGTAAATTTGTTATCTTGTGAAGAAAATAAATGTTCACTTTCTTCTCATGTAATTACAAGAAACAGGGGTTATCCAAAAATACTCCAGTGAGAGCACTGTCTACTAGGATGTCTTGTTTTGTTAAATCCTCCTTGTGCTTATAGCAATAAAATTGCAACATGAAAGAACTGTTTTTACCACACAAAATTACAACATGGTAAACAATTTTCAACCTAATTTTCTCTATTCAAAATGATGCTTTCCAATTCTGTATTTCAGAGCAGAGGAAGTTGTTTGCAGTCTTGTCGTATGAGATACACTTAAATCCCAAGTTTTGAAAATGTTTTACAATGTTTTGGTGGTTCTACGGGTCAAACTCAGGCATTACATATGCTAAGCATGTACTTTGGCACTTAGCTGCAGCCTTAATAGTAATTTTTATTAGCAATCCCCACACTTCTGAAGTTGCTCGTGGACAGAAAAGCCCAGCAATATTACTGAGCTCGGAAAAGCTGTTATTTTCGTTCTCCAGAACTTTCCCTCCTTTGATGTCCTTTGGGTTGTCTGTACCTGTACCTCTGAAATTCTTCTAGGTATGGTAGGTGTCTTCGAGCAGTACATTACCTTTCCATTGGTTTTAAGTTTGACTTCATTTTCAGTTAGCTCATAATTGTATATCTTTATAAGCTATAGTGTAGTGTTCCCCTATGCTATACCTGTGTAACCAAGTAAAGCAGTAGCACAGCTTTCAAGTCAAACAAACATGAGTTCACTGTTATAACAATACCCAGTCTCCCAGAAGTCTTGACATTTGCAACCTATTATCAGCACCAGAACACCACAATGTAGTCATTTTGCCTGACTGCAAGTCAGTACCTATGAACTCCCATGCTTCCTTCCGCCCTGCTCGCCTTATCCTTTGCCACCCACCCTATTACACTCAGTTTCTATGAGCTGAACTCTCCCACATTCATCGTATGAGAGAGGTTATGTTGCATTTGTGTCTGGCTTATTTCTCTTATGTCATTCAGTTTCATGTTGCACATGGCCAGAAGTCACCCTTTTGAAGCTGAATAGCCATCTACTGTGAAAATGCAGCTCATTTTCTTTATCCAGTCATTGTTGCCACAGTTGGGTTGATTCCAGAGCATAGCTGTAGTGCTGAAATAGACTTGGAAGTGACGATATCCTTTTGACAAGATAGAGGGTCTACTTTCTGTTTCCTTTATTCTGTTCTCTTTTAGAGTTAGCTATCCATTTACTAGATTTGGATAATTTAGATAGACCTTAAATGGAATGTTGTGTATATGGAGAATAAATATAGTGCCTGACTTGGGGAGAGATGTATGGCATCCTCTCTGGAAGGAGAAGTGCAGAAGCAGGGCACATTAAGGTATGATTCAGTACAAGAACAGACAGCATGGTTAACTTCATTTGGGAGCTGTTGCAGTATAGCTAGTCAGTGAAATCTCTATGTTCTGTCTATCTGCCAATGCCCTCTCTCGTGACCAGGGAAGACAGAAAGAATGAACTTGAAACTTTTCTTTCTATTTTTTGTGCCTTTTTTTAGCATCTGAGAGAGAGAGAAAAAATCACAACAGACGGATAATTTTCATTTCCTGCTAAAGACTATGAAACAGAACTGTATGTAAAAGACTTATTAGGAGTGTGTTCTCAGGGGCTATATTCATAACGAAAGTTAAACCAGATGTGGTAGCACGTTCACATGATCCCAGTAATCAGGAAGTTGAAGAAAGAGAGCCTGAACTCAAGGCCAGTTTGGGCTACATCACGAGTTACAAGCTACCCTGGGCTACATACAGAAACCATATCTCAAAACAAACAGGAGAAATACAGTTAAAATATTAAGAAAGGTAAAATGAGGAAGAGAGAGGAGGTGACCTGGTGCACACTATGGTTGCAGCTGCAATGTTTATTCCATAGGTGGTCACTCACCCTTTCAAAACCATTGAGCTTCAGATGAAGAAGAAAGGGTTCAAGATGGAGGTAGGACAGTACATTTTTGTCAAGTGCCCTAAGGTGTCCAAGCTGGAATGGCACCCATTCACCCTGACTTCTGCACCTGAGGAAGACTTTTTCAGCATTCATATTCGTATTGTGGGAGACTGGACAGAAGGGCTATTCAATGCTTGTGGCTGTGATAAACAAGAGTTCCAAGATGCCTGGAAACTACCTAAGTGAGTACAGAACACATATGGGAAACATGCATGAGTTTAGGAGAAATGGTGCTAAATAGTTGTGATTCTCCATCTCACCACCTGATCTTCTGAGTGACAAAGCACAGTGGTTCAAAGAATATGGTGTATGTCTGTTTACCATTGCATGTGGTATGTTTATGTGTATGTTTAGATCTCTTAGGTAAATTAGAAAGCATTGATATCAAGTATTGGTGATACCCTCAACTTTCTTTAAATATGTAAGGGTCAAGGTCAAGTTATGTTAACTTTTTCTGACAAGCAAAAATCATATCAGAGATACTCTTAAATTTTAAATGATGTTGTTTGTTTGAAAGTATTATTTGTTTTGCATCCTTCTCTCCATTGTCTCACACAGTACTGGGACCACAGTGGAAACTAAAGAAAGGCTTTTCAAGTTATTTCGTGAATAAACAAATGGAAAGTGATCCTATCAACTCAACACTATGTTATTATTTAAAACATTCTTACCTAAATGTGTGATGCAATTAGGAATTTCAAAAGTGGATTGCCCTGCCAGGCATGGGGCCCATGCCTATAATTTCAGTACTTGGGAAGTAGAAGCAGGGGGATCAGGAGTTCAAGGTTCTCCCTGGTAACACAGAAACTTTTGAGGCCAGCCTGGGCTGCTTGAAATTGATTTTAAAAAAAAACAACAACAACAAAACAAACAAACGAACGAACAAACAAAAAACCCAAGGGGCTTCCCATATGGCTTGATGAGTAAGAGAGCTTGCTGTGCAGACCAGATGTCCTGAGTCCAATCCCTGTCCTCCTGGATTACATGGTTGAAGAAGAGAAACTCCTGCATGTTGTCCTCTGACCTTATGTGCACTTTGGCATATGCGTGCGCGCACACACACACACACACACACACACATCATCATCATCATCATCATAGCAAAAATAAGATATACTTCTCCATAACAAGAGACAAAGGTGAGCTGGAGAGATGGCTTAGCCATTACGAGTACTGGCTGTGCTTCCAGAAGACCTGGGTTTGATTCTAAGCACTCACAACTATGTAACTCCAGTTCCAGGGGACCTACTATCCTTTTTCTAGCCTCTATGAGTACCAGGTATGCACCTGGTTCACACACATACATGCAGGCAAACATCCATACACAAGGAAAATAAATCTAAAGGTGTGTGTGTGTGTGTTATATGGAGAGGGAAAGAAGAGGGAAAAATGAAAAAAAGTTCATGGTAAGCTAGTAAAGGTTTTCAGTTAGATAATCATTTATAGTCTTACTTTCAGCCCCAGTGGTGGCATTACATGACTTACAAGAAAGCCATTTTATAGAGACTCCCCATACATACACTATCTTAGCAGACTCAGTATAGCGCACATGTCCAACAATAACATGTATTCAACTTCCTGTGCAGATTAAGAAACATCTACAACTATCCCCTTCCCTTTCTGTTCAGGATAGCAGTTGATGGGCCCTTTGGCACAGCCAGTGAAGATGTGTTCAGCTATGAAGTGGTGATGCTAGTGGGAGCGGGGATCGGAGTCACACCTTTTGCCTCCATTCTCAAGTCTGTCTGGTACAAATATTGCAATAATGCCACAAATCTGAGGCTCAAAAAGGTAAGTTTTTCTTATTTTCTGGAGGGCCTAGATTAAATCCATGCTGAAAAGCAAGGCTTTCAGAGATCAGGGGAAGTGGGGGAAAGGTTTGAGTGATTGCAGAGAGGCGGACTTCTCCTCAGAGGATTGTCAGATAAATTCATGTGCTTGTATATAAACAGACCAGTTAACAAAAGTAACATGCTGTATTTGTTTAGCAATATTATAAATTCAGCAAATTTGAGAATACGTTTTTTCTATGTTTTTAATTTTTTCTATTTTTTAATGACTGAGCCATCTCTTTAGCCCCATCCTACCTTATATAATGATATTAGATTATATGATGATACTGCTCTATTTTCAGCTTTTCAATACTGCTGTTTAGCAAAATAAGGTGGGAGACATGGAACTTTTTACTTGCCTGTGGATGTCTCTTGGGGATAAATTCCTAGGGAATTGTTTCACATCAATTACTTTATGAAAGATGTCTTGGTAAATCTCATATTATTCTAGTAACTGTTAAGATTGGTTCTGATAGGAACATTGAGGCTAGCTTCATATTTCATTCTTCCATCTTACTTTTTTTCTATGTGATGAAGGTATGAATAAAGCTATTGTTTTTCCCTAGGAACTTGGTGGGGGGTTGGCAGTCCCAGGCAGGGAAGTCCTGTAGTAGCCACTATGTTGATTCCTTTGGTCATTTTCAGTGCAGATACATAGGAAGCCAGGAACTCTGGGAAAGAAATAGCATCTGACACAGGGAAGTTAGATAACCACAAGCTGGGGATTAGCTGTGTATTAACTAAACCATTAATTTATTGATTTACTTTTAAATATTTATTTTAATTTATGTGTGTGTGCTCATCTGTGTGTATACGCGCATGCACGTGCGCGCACACACACACACATGTGTGTGTGCTAGATATATAGAGGTGCTGCTAGAGGCTAGAAGAGTGCAGATGCCCTTGAGAAACAGTACCAGGCAGTTGTGAGTCACTTGATATGGGTGCTGGGAACAGAACTTTCATCCCCTGGAAGAGCAGAAAGCACTCATACCCACCGAACCAACTCTCCAGCAGCTTCCAAATGCTATTTACTGATCTTCATGCTTGAAGGACAAAGAAGGTTTGTGTAATGAGTCCACAGTGTGGTAATACATATCTGCAATCCCAGCACTTGAGAGGCAGAAACAGGAGGATGCCGAGTTTGGAACCAGTGTAGGCTCTGTATTTAAGAGCCTGTCTTGAAACAATGACAAATACCATCAGATTTCTGAAACCCTGTTTCTAGGCCTTGTGGGCATCATGAAAAGGTTGAGAGCATTAGAAACCCATTCTTTGAAGGTGATAAAGACTACCCCTTATATAATCCAATCTGTGTCCCCCTCCTTCTCCAGATCTATTTCTACTGGCTGTGCAGGGACACACATGCCTTTGAGTGGTTTGCAGACCTGCTGCAGCTGCTGGAGACCCAAATGCAGGAAAGGAACAATGCTGATTTCCTTAGCTACAACATCTACCTTACCGGCTGGGATGATGCTCAGGTGAGGACAAGAAGACAGCTCTCAGGCCTTTTTAGCATGCCCAGAGCTTGTTGGCTTCCCTTTATATATTGGTATATTCTCTGCATGGCATTTTTTCCCAGGGACAGCTAATGGATTCAAGTGACCTAGCTTGCTCACACTCACTCAGTAGCGCCGTCACATATTTAAACCATTGAGACTTGATTCCAAACTAAGGGGCCTGTGCTGACATTAGAACACTGTTCCCACCAAGGAGCAAGAATCTCAAAACAGATGGAACTCACAAAATGGAAATGAGAAGAAAAGTCTATCCTTGTCTTGTACATTAATTTATGTTATGCATGTTTTATGATATATTCAATAAATTTATATGCAGTCAGCTCTCCATCTATCTGAGGTTCTGGTCTGTATGTTTCATTAACCTAATCAAAATATTTGGGAGAAAAATAATCATACTGACCATATACTGTCTTTTTTCTTGTAATTGCTCTCAAGTACAGTATAACAACTAGTTACATAGGATTTATGTTGTCTCAAGTGTCATAAGTATCTAGATATGTTTTAAAGTATGTAAGAGACTTGAACATTTATGGATTTTGGGTTATAAAACTAATCCTTTGCAGAGTCTGAATTCTGTTCCAGGCAATTGTTGTTGTTGTTTTGTGTTTTTTTTGAGACAGGGTTTTTTCCTGTGTAACAGTTCTGGCTGTCCTGGAACTCACTTTGTAGACCAAACCGGCCTCAAACCCACAGAGATCTGCTTGCCTCTGTCTCCAGAATGCTGGGACTAAGGGCATGTGCCACCACCATCCAGTCCCCAGGCATTGTTTTTAGTGCTTGTATGGATTGTCTATTTTTACTTGTCAAATTTATTTTCTCATTAGAGTCAAAAGCCTAGAACTGAGTAGGTTATTTGCTTAAAGGCATCCAACAAGTAAATGGCCACCTCTACTCCAGAACTTGCAGTCAGCAACTCCCAGCAATTTGTGGTTATTAATAATAAATAAAACTATCTATGTAATGGAGAACAATTTGGATATATATTATATATGCATATGAATGTCTGATGAAAAATATTTGTAGACTACTAAAATAAAATAAGTTAGTTGTCTTCAACTGAATGGAATACATCCTCCCTCACAGAACATTTAGCAGTATAAACATCTTATAATTGACAATGTTAAGAAATGCTGTATGAAGCCTCATTAGGGTCTATAATGATTAGCTTTAAATGTCAGCCTGGGAAGGGAAGCTCAATTGATTGAGTAGATATTTAGATCAAATTGGCCTACAGCATATCTGTGGGGGACTGCCTTAGTTGCTAATTGATATGAAAAGATGCGGCCCATTGTCAGTGGCACCATTCCCTGGGCAGGAGGTCCTGAACTATACAGGAAAGAAGAAAACTACATAGAAGCAGAAAGCAAGTGGCATGCGCATATGTATTTCTTTCTGCTCTTGACTGTAATATGACAACTAGCTGTTTCCAGTTCCTTCCACCTTGCCTTCTCCACACTGGTGAACTGTAATCTGGACTTGTGAACCAAATAAACCCTTTCTCTTCTAAGTAGATTTTATCACACTTTGTGAAGTCAATATGAAAGGAAACTAGCTTAGATACCCTGGAGTATACGAGTTTGCTTTTCTTAGAAGGCAATACAGTCCTTGAAGGCAAAAACAGAACTTTTGAGTTGACCAAGGAGGAAATAGTTAACTTTAGTATTATTTGGTTTAGCCTTGCAGCCAGCTAAAACTTGCTCTATGTGACCTTGAGGTCAGAATGTGTCTAAGACAGGAAGGAATAATAATTAGCTGTATTTATTGCCATCAGTTTACCTTTTAGCTTTGTTAGCTTAGGACCAGGACAGAAAGGTTCATTGTGTTCCTGTCATCAGTGTCCCTTTGGCTCCATAGCTGTTCAGAGTCCTGGCCCTTGGTTCATCTTGAGCCCTGCCATGACTCACAAGCAGCTGCAGATCTAGATCACTTACTGAAAGGCTGGGGCTGATTTCTTTTTGACCCAACAATGGGAGATCAGCACTTGAAAATGAATTACAAGCAGATGGGAGATTTCCTGTCATAGCATTTGAAATTCATCTCCTTTCAACTTTGCTACTCCCCGCCTATGCTAACTGGACCAGCAGTGAAGGTCTGTAGGCACCTGCCTCTACAGGGCTTTTCTAATGCATAAAGGCCATGTTTCATTCTGGGAACAGTTATTCTTCTCATTTGTTATCTCATCTTTATATTCTATTTCCTTTTCTCATTTACCTTCGAGTTTAGGTTGGCCTTATTTGGATTGCAAAAGAGGATTTTTCTCTTTAATGCAGGGGTTGTTTTGCTTCAAATGTTGTCTCTTTTACACCTGAACTTTTTACAAAGGCACCTTCTGTAAAAGGAGTTACTGACCATTGGTTATGCCATTGTCTCATAAAGAAATGACTTATTGATATCCATATGTCTAGCACTGTATCTGGATAGCAGATGAGTATAGAGGACCCTTTCATTCCCTTTCTTCCGGAATAGATAGCACCCATTATCATCATAACCTCTGTGTGTGTGTGTGTGTGTGTGTGTGAGAGAGAGAGAGAGAGAGAGAGAGAGAGAGAGAGAGAGAGAGAGAGAGAGAGATGAGTGGTAAGAGCTTGGTTTGTGAAATGTGTGTTATACCATTTTATTTTTGTTTTTTTCTGAATGTGTGTCCTTTGTAACAGGCGAATCACTTTGCTGTACACCACGATGAGGAGAAAGATGTAATCACAGGCCTAAAACAAAAGACTCAGTATGGACGGCCCAACTGGGATAATGAATTCAAGACAATTGCAAGTCAACACCCTAAGTAAGCAGTGTGGCCTTGAAGCTTGTGGTCTGCCTAAAGCAGCAGCTTGAGCACTGACTGTATTTTATACTCTAAAAGTTAGCATTAACATTTCCATAATACTGTAATGGGGTTGAGTGGGGTTGAGTTCTTCTCCAACAGATGTCTGATATCTCCGACTTTAAGAAACAATCTTTAAACCATAGCAAAATTATGTGGAGAGTAATCCTCTCAACGTCCTAATCCAAGCCGCACCATAGGATTTCTCTATTTTAGTTGCCTAAATTTACTAGTGTATATGTTTAAGTAGTGAGTACTGCTTATGCTTATTATTAAGAATATTATGCCTTCACTTCCAGTTCAAGTGTCTGAGTCAAATCATAAGTTGACAGATGACACAAGTTTCTTTCTGTTGTCACTACAGTTTCATCCATCATGAAACCTTGAGGAAATTCCCCTGTCTCCTAGAACACGTGAAAAACTCATGAGCTTGCCGTAAATATAGCTTTTTGAATAGATGTGGCAAACACTTTGACTTGCCATTGCAACATGATCTACAAATGTGCTGGGCTGCATGCACAGCTCTTTTGATACACATGTGGCCCATTGGCCCCAGTGTTGATACACCTGCTTTACTTGAACCATGCTTTCCACTCTTTGAATGGCACATATATACCTTGCTATGTTTTTACATACAGGCTCTGATTTATTAGGTATGAAGTGGGCCTAGGAACATGCATTATTAAAAACATGGTGCTTTTTAAAAAAAATGGCATGGGGCCACGTTTTGAAGAGCAAGGATTTCAACTATAAGACTTAAAGGGATAAAGCTGCTGTCAGAGTTGGGGTACCCAATGAGGGTTTGATACTGATTATAGTATACTAGAAAGATTTGGGTGGGGGACTAGAGTCCTGTAGAAAAGTACATTGCAGCTTCACATATTAGCCCTGATATTCTTGTGATAGAAATTTCCAAAATCTCTATTTGGATTTCATTTTCTGGGGGTATCAACCACTTTTGAGTTTTCCAACTAACCCTACAATCAGAATTAAGCCTGCTCCTTGTGATCAATATGAACATTTTTCTCATTTGTGAAAAACATAGGACTAGAAGGGGCTCTACTTAACAGAAAATTTATCTGCAAACTTGGTTGTTCAACTCATGCCAAAGCCTGAAACTTTCTTTTCTTTCTCAAAAGCACCAGAATAGGAGTTTTCCTCTGTGGCCCTGAAGCCTTGGCTAAAACCCTCAGCAAACAAAGCATCTCCAACTCTGAGTCCGGCCCCCGTGGAGTGCATTTCATTTTCAACAAGGAAAACTTCTAACTCGCCTCTTTCGTGAAGAAATAAGTGTATGCTGTTAATTGCCCCAATATTGCTGGTTGACTATATGAGCTCCATCCTCTAAAGAAAGGAGGAGGAAAGGAAACGATGATGACATAGCCACCCCCTAATAAGAATTGCAAAGATTGCTTGCTAGTGATAGGTCACATTTGCACGGAGCTTCATGGCTTCCACAGCACTTTCACAAACATTATTATGTTGCTTTATGTCACATTTCCCTCTGCCATGCCAGAAGAGGGTAAGGCAAGAATTGTCTGGGACTCATTTTGGATAAACAATAGAAGCTCAAATAATTTCAGCACCTTCCTTCACATTCAGAAGCTGAAACACGATCTATGCCACTTGACTCCATGTGTGGTAATCTTTTCATATTTAATACCAAGTTGTCTCAAGAATCAATTTTTCTACCCTCTCCTAACAGGAGAGGAAATCAAAGAGTAGTTTATCAATCCTCATTTTTGTTTCGTCTTTACCATTAGTTTGCATTATGCAAAAGGATAGTGCTTTTTATGAAAGAAATAATGATCTTAGCAGTGACTTAATACTTACTAATGACAGTATTGACATGGAAGTGCTTTCCAGTTTGCCGGCACAACAGCTTAACTGCGTCAGAGATTATTCCTACAATGGAACATTAGACTAGCTGGAGTTAAGGTAGCAGTCTGCATTTAGCATGGTGCTTGGCAGAGTGGGGTTCAAGGTCAGTTTATTGAATGAATATAAGTGAACAAATGATTGCAAACATGTAGAACTACACAATGTCAGAGTGGAATTAATTTAAGGTCAGAGACAAAATTACTCTTCTGTTACTTTTACAGACCAGAGGATTCTCATTCCTCTGGGCGTAGAAAGCAGTATATGAACCAGTGGGATAGCCTGGCCTAGTGTATTTACCCTGTTGTTATTTGGAGGCAGGAGGGATGAAGTCAGAGACCTAAACTCCTATGATGCTGCTGGCTAACACTTCTAGTCCTAGTCCATAAGTCTGAAAGAAAAACACATCTGTTTATCGCCAGAAACGGTATGTTCTAGCTAACCCTTGTGAAATTTGAACTGAATTCTAGCAAATGTGTATCTGATAATACGTATCCTGCTTAGAGTCCATTTATTCTTTTTGATTTAATGCCTACATAAATAAATCTCGTGTGTATATATAATAATTTGTTTTTACTACAGCATTTTCATCTCCACAATCACCAGCGTCACCATCTTCCTGAAATATAAATCATAGAAACTGTAATTCTCAAATAGTGAAATCACACCCAATATTTGATGGGTAGTCAGAAGCACAAAACTGAGTCTAAGTCACTGCTAGAGTAGTCACAAGTTCTTTAAAAAATAGTTATGACTGCCCCACCACCAAAGATACCAATATTTATAACTACACAGCTTTGGAAATGAGGAATAAAGAGCAGAGGGAAGGGCAGAGGTCTTAGTGCAGAGAAAGGGAAGTGTGGAAACAACAGAAGAGAAAATAAAGTACACTCAAAAGGAAAAGGCAGGGGAAGGGGTCTCACAGTGGTCATGTTTCATCCTCCATTTCTATTGTGTGTATATTGCATGTAACATGTAATTGAAAGAGGCATTCAGAGTCATCTTGTTTTGACTTCATATAGTGTTGAATCTTTTCAGTTCTGGTCCAAATTTTGATGTTATGTGGACATTTTGAAGGGGCTAGATGAAGTGAGGGTTCCGATGTCCATTATATTATTTTTTTCCCTTGTTCTGCCAACATCCTTAGAACACTGAAGGTTGGATTTGACAAATAAGACCTTCCTAGATGTGTACATGGCACCACAATAAATGTCCCTCCTTTAGAAAGGTTCAGCCCCTTCATGTTGTATCCTAGACATTAGTCCATTCATTGAACATATATTCTCTTTGTATAATTAACATGAGTAAGATACTGTGTTCATAATTTTAATTATTTGTAGTGAAGTTTGAGCTAGAGGGAGACATCAGTTACATGGAATTTGAACATATGTCTCCAAGTGATATTAAATAATGTCTCTCTGTTTGTTGCTCCAAGAATGTCTTTCCAGTTTTCTAAAGACACAAACATAGCTCCCAAAATAGATATCTACCCTGTGTAATTCTGGTAATGAGATGGAAAACGAGTGCAATGTGCTTCTTGTTTGAGAACTTCCTTCTTTTTCCTCCCAAGCCTCCAGCTCCCAGCTGCCAGCTGCCAGCATAGCTCTTTCAGCATTTATTTCTTGGAATTTAGTAACAGATATTGTTAGTAACAAGTATCAAATGAGAAAATAAGGCTATACATGCTTTTCTTAGTTTTTCTTGCGTTTGCAATATTGTGTTTATGGAATTTGAATACATGCAGCCATTGTATATGAATAGTTTGGGGGAGAAGATGATCTGGGGATAACTGAGAAACAGCTATTAAAGCTTGCTTAGATGTTGAAATCAGTATGCTTTCCTTGTGTCTGTGTTATTGAACTTGTTATTAAAGGATGAATCTGTCTAGCAGACATCATGTCTCTTTGCAAGAGAGTTATTCTAATGAGTCCATCAGTTACAGCTGTCACTGTCTAGGTAATGCATAGAGCTGTGAACACATGTTTGTTGATGCTATCATGAATGAAAAGAATAGCGCCTAAGGCAAATGGTAATAATAGAAATAGCAAACATTTATTGAGCTACTACTATACTAAACATTTTCTGCATACCTCAGGTACTCCTTCAGTAGCATCACAATGTAGACATTTTAATCTTAATCTTGTTGATACGAAAACTATCCAAGGAAAGATAACTGATAAGCAAGGGTCCTGCAGTTAATGGATATGAATGTCAGTGATAAATTCACATTTTCTAGTAATAGGGTCTATGTTCTTTCCACTAGCATATTAAACAAGGCTCATGGAATCAAAATATGCACTGAGAATGGTTGGATCATGGTGTCAGTAAAGACCAGTATCTTGGTATGTCAATGAAAACATTGGATCCATGTTGATTTTCACTTTTAAATTAAAATAAAATAAGATGCTGGAGAAAAGAAAGGGAGCATAGAGTTGATGTAATTTTATTTAAAATATGTAAAAATATATTTTAAAAAAGAAGTGAAGATCCCGGTGTTCTGATTCACACATGTAATTCCAGCACTCAGGAGGCTGAGTAAGAATTAGAAATTCAAAGCCAGTTTGGCTTATATATCCAGACCCTGTTTTAACCCTACAAAGAAAAGAAGAAATCTCTAGTGACTCAATTTAAATTTACTTTTTATATATTTTTATGTCTTTCATAAAATAGCCATCCATTGTTTGAAGGGTGTAGCTGCATACAGATGTAATAAATTTAATAAATGTAATAAAGTTTCATGAGGGAGAAGTGAAATTAAAAAGTGACATGATTTCTCAACTTTAAGTGCTGTTCTGCAGAACAAAAAAAATTCTGGCATCGACTGGGCAATCTGACCACTGGTAATTTCTAAAAATGTGGAAAAATGATCAACCAATAGTCCATCTTAAAATATTGAAAATAGATTAATAACCAAGAAAACATATTTTAAATTGTACAACAAAGAACTCAACCCCCAAGTAACTGTATGTGGCTAAAGGGAAGTACTAGAAATGACAATGTATGAGAAGAAACCGCTGGGAGTTAATTTTGGGGATTTTACCCTGAGAACTAACAGTTATGCTTGTTTAATTTTGGGGAAATGCCCCAAACATTATATTCTGAAACTTTATCCTTCAGAGAAGAATGCACAAACCTTATTTATATGAAAACATCAAGTTCAAAACATCTTCACAAATCCCTAAAATCACATTAGATTTAATAATCTACAGGCTTTTTCCATTCTGTTAGATCACTTGATTGCTAAGCATAACTTCCCCCTTTCAGTTACACAATTCCCACTTGAGTAACTGTACAATTGCTTGCAAAAAATATAAACATCACTCCTCAGAGTCAGATGGGTACAAGCCAAGATACAAGAATAAATCACCCATCTTTTTTAAAGATTGTAGACCAAATTTCAGCTTATGCTTGTGTTGCCTTATAAGGAAAAATATTATCTGAACATCTCTCACTGAAAACCACCATGGTACTATATTGCCATGGAAGTTAATCCATACCTTGTGTGTAAAGATCAGCAGAGCTAGCTCATCCTCCTGTGTTTCAGTGGCAAGATCTGCATCAGTTATGGCTAAAATATCACACCCAGACATCTGTGTTGTCAACTACCTGACACATTCATTACTAGGTGCTCCAATCCGCTGAGCATCTGGTAATTTTCTGAGATCAAAGGCAACAGCAAGCTTGACCATGAGTAAATTACAAAGGAAATCAGCTTTAAAGCCTTTTGGAAGTTAAGTATGTTTTCCCTTTATAAAAAGTAATCAGCAAACTTTACTATTTGGAACATATGAGATGCATTAAAAAAAAACCTCTACTTTCTACTTAAGGCTATTATATATCAAAAGCTAGGAGATGAGGGTAAAAAGAAAAGTGAAACAGATGGTATCATAATTAACTAGAGAGAAAAGTAGAATATAAATAAATCATTTTACTGGCTCTTAAAGAGGTGAATAATGCTTATATTTATCCCTATATTTACATTTCTCTCTATATTCACATCATCTGTCTGCAATGTAACTTTGTATCTCTTTCCATTAATATAAATATTCCCTTTAAGTAGTATATTTAATACATTGACTCTGTAAATCTATACCTTTCCATCGATAGAAGTATTCCTTAAAGTAGTGCATTTAGTATATTGAATCTTTAGTTCTATAATGACTAAAACATGCAACTCAGCTCAAACTGAGAAAAGTCATAAGAATGTAAATGTTGATTTTCTAAATTTACAATTAATAGGCACATCACAGAAGACCTAACTATGATTAAAATGAAATACAAAGTTATTAATTGTGACACTATATAACTAAAAGCATAATAGAGGAGGTAGGGTATTGGCAAAAGTTAAGGGAGAAAAATGATAGACACAGGGGCTGAAGAGATAGTTGTTATTAAGATGCTTATTGCTCTAGCAGAGGATGTGATTTCAGTTCGCAGCACAATATAAAATGGCTCACAACAACCTGTAACTCCAGTTCTAGGAAGTCTGATGCCCTCTGACGTCTGAAAACCTGGCAAATCAGTGGTGCACATAACTTCATGTAGGCACATGGATACATATATATTCTAAAATATCTTTTAAAAGGATATATGTGGGGGACTGAGAAGATGGCTCAGTGGTTAAGAGAACTGACTGCTCTTCCATAGGACCTGGGTTTGATTCCCAGCACCCACATGGTAGCTCACAACTGTCTGTAACTTTAGTTCTGGGAGATCTAATGTTCTCATCTAGCCATTGAAGGCACCAGACATGCATGTGGTACATAAACATGCATGTAGGCAAAACACCCATACACATAAAATACAACTGTAAAATAAAAGAAAACCTTGCGAAAGCTGAAGGAAACAAGCTCCACTGGGAGCAGAAGCCAGGACCAAATCCAGCCCTAGGAGCCAACCCAGTCCTGGGACACTGCAGACCAGGACTGAGCCAACAGCCTGACCCAGAGTCTGAGACCTCCACCAGAACCGGAGTGGGAAGGAACCAATTACCTAAGACACAGAGAGAAAAAGCTCCACCAGGAGCAGAATCCAAGAAGCAATCTCAGTCCCGGGTCACGAACAGATCAGGACTGACCCAGCAACCAGACCCAGAGCCAGTGATCTCCACCAGAACAGGTACGAGGGAATAACCGCTGAATGAGTGAGCCAGAGCCAGAGATGACTGAGGGTCCGGACATGGATCCGGGACCTTCAAGGGAGTACAACTAAGCCTACCTAAGCCTAGTGGGTCCAGGCAAAATTCTAGGACCTCCCAGGAACTAGACCAGAGCCAGGACCTCTGCCAGCCTGGGCGCACATGAACCTGGGTCCTCTGAGGGAATAGATAGGAACCAGAGATCGTGGAGATTCCAGGCACAAGTCTGGGACCTCACAGAGAGTAGACCTGAGCCGGGTCCTCTGTGGGTTCAGGCATCGGTTTGGAACACCAAAGGGAATAAGCAGGAACCTGGATCCCCTGCGGGTCCCAGCACGAGTCT
>JAQHUG010000466.1:613763-625994 GCA_028555095.1 Dicrostonyx torquatus | reverse complement strand
TTAGGTTGCTCAGATCTTCTTGTTGCATAATTGCTGGTTTCTGGTGTTGTCATGTTGCTTTTCAGGTTGTTGGAGGAACTCTTGGATTGGTGCCTGCCCATCTCTTCCTCTCCAAGTGGATCAATTAGTAGTCGATAGTGGTCACTTGCTTGGTCTGGGTGGATCTGGATCCGGGGCACTCACTCAGGATCTGCCGCTGTCAAAAGGGCGGGCTTCTCTGCTCCGTGGACCAAATCAAGCTCTGCAGCTTTGTACTTGACCCTCTCTCGTCCAGGGCCTCAGCCCTGAAGCAGGTCGAGTTCACTTGGGGAACCCAGGACCTCTCCAATGGGGAGTGATGCTTATGGACCAGCTGGGGTGTGAAAAGCAGAAAAGCCGGGGGAGGAGCTCCTAATTGGGCAGAACATTTTGGAGATTGGGGGACGCCCTTAGTGGTTCAGTAGAATGGCTAGGTTGGAAAGCACTTACCGCTCCAGTTGGACAGATCTGAAACAGGGGGACTCACCAAGGACCAGCCACCATCAAAAGGGATGGCTTCTCTGCTCGAGCCCTGTGGCTTTATACTCGACCCCTTCTTGTCCAAGGCCTCAGCCCCGAAGCAGGCTGAGTTCGCTTGGGGAACCCAGGACCCCACCAATGGGGAGTGATGCTTATGGACAAACTGGGGTGTGAAAAGTAGAAAAGTGGGGGCCTCCTAATTGGGCAGAATGTTTCGGGAATTGGGGGATGCCTGTAGTGGTTCAGTGGTACGGCTAGGCTGGGAAGCACTTACCGCTCCGGTTGGACGGATCTGAAACAGGGGGACTCACCAAGGTCTAGCAGCCATCAAAAGGGCGGCAACCACCACTTTTGTTTAATGCTGTGACTGCTGAGTCAGGAAAATCTCTCCTAAATGAACTGCAACATGGCATCAGCAAATAGCAAAAATCTGTGTTAAACTATATATATATATATGTGTGTATATATATATAAATATAAACTATTTATATATGTGTGTGTGTTAAACAATATAAATAAAATATATATACATTAGAATTTCTTTTTAAGCCATGGAAAATCCTTAGTATTTTTTCAGGAACACTTTATAATCCCCATTTAGGCAAAACTCTTTCTTTACTTCTTCAAACATTCTTTCGGAAGTAGCTGCATTTGGGTCGGATAACAAAATGTCGTCCATGCAATGGTAAATTATGGACTTAGGAAATTGCTTGCATATTATTTAAAATGGTTGATTTACAAAATATTGGCACAAGGTAGGACTACTGAGCATTTCATGTGGAAATACGGTACCCTAGAATCTCCTAGTAGGCTGGGAATTACTATAAGTAGTCACTGTGGAAGCAAATTTTTCTCAGTCCTTTTCTTGTAAAGGTATAGTCAAGAAACAATCCTTTAAATCAATAACAAGAGGCCATCCGTTTGGTAATAGAGAAGACAGAGGAATTCCAGACTGTAGAAGGCCCATAGGTTGGATAAACTTTTTGACAGCTCTTAGATTTATCACCATTCTCCATTTTCCAGATTTCTTTTTAACAACAAATACAAGAGAATTCCAAGGACTGGTTTATTCTTCAATATGGTAACCATCCTGTCTCAGCTGTTCTAAAGCCCACAGTTTGTATTCTATTAAAGGCCATTGTTTAACTCATATAGGTTTCTCGGTTAACCATTTTAAAGGCAAGGCTGTTAGTACCTCTGAAGGCTTGCTAGTTGCTTTGTGTTCTTGTACATTCTGAATTGCTGGTGACATTTGTTTATAATATTTTATAATATCCTTCCCAGAAACATGAGTTTTGCGAACTGCAGGAATGTTAACCTGGGTATTCCATTGCTGCAATAAGTCACAGCCCCATAAATTCTCTGCAATATTAGCTAAATTTGTGCTCAGCCTTCCTTTCTGTCCTTCTGGCCCTATGCATTCAACCCACCTCATGCTTTGTTTTACTTGACATAGGGTTCCACTTCCTAGGAATTGAATATCTGCCTCTTGAAGAGGACAATCTGGATGTCAAGATTCTGGTGTAATGATACTCACGTCCGCACCCATGTCTAGTAATCCCACAATTACAATGACATTTATACACACTCTTAGTTTTGGTCTTTGAACATTTATAGAAGTCTGCCAAAATATATGTTTCACATTTCCTGCTGGAGTTTTTGACTCATCCTTTGGGTCTATTCCATCATGCAGAACAGTATGGTTTTTTACAGTAAGCACTGGATTGTTTACTTTTCCTGGTGAGACATGTTCTCCACAGTGACTGGAAATGATTGGGCCTTGTTTGACATCGAGGCCTGTGAGAGGCTCCCCAAGAAGTTTCCTGGTGGTATCAGATTGCCTTGTCTGTCTTTTGTTGACCTACATTTATTAATTCAATGTCAACCTTTGCCACACCTCCTACATATACCAGAAAGATGAGTCTTCCTATTCTTGCCATTCCTAGAGGAGACATTATTCCTAGGAATTCCTTGTCTACAATCACTTCTTAGATGTTCTATTCTTCCACAATTAAAACATTTGGCATTGTGGTGTCTCCTTAGACCATTGGAAATCACTTCTCCTACCCAAGCTTCAGTACTATAGTCAAATGTTTCAACATTCTTTGTATGCAAGATCCATTCATCTACGGGTGCTGATTTAACCTTTAAAGGCCCAAGGATCTTCTTACAATCTAAGTTGGTATTTTCAAAAGCCAAGGATTCAATTAGTACATATTTAACTTCAAGGTCTGTCATTCCTAATTGTACAGCCTTAGTTAATCTTTGTAAGAAGTCAGTAAAAGGTTCTCTCTGGCCCCGTTTAACCCTAATATATGGCACAGTCCTCTTTTCTAGTTCCTGAATCCTGTCCCAACCTTTAAGAATGGAATATATATGTGTGTGTGTGTGTGTGTGTGTGTGTGTGTGTGTAGTACCTGTGTATATAGAGACAAGAATGGAAAGCAATTCCTACTTCCTGTATCAGTTTCTATTTTAGTCAAGATCTACTTGTGCCACAAGAAGTTAAGTAACCACATTCTGGCAGAGGGCCCTGCATTGAAGTGTTTATGGGCAGGAGAAATAGGACTTGATGGATAAAAAAAAGTTAAAGTTGGGTAGATAGGGAAGTGGGGTATGTATAGGAGGAATAGGGGAAGAGGAATGAATATGATCAAAATACATTATATGAAATTCTCAAAAAAATAAGAATATTTTTTAAGTCTCAATGACTTGAAGCTATTTCATGACCATATTTCATGACCATTTCATATTGCCTGGGAATAAGGGACTTGTTGAAGCCCTTATGAACCTAGGGTCCCATCTTCCAACTACTACTATTAGCTAAAAACTTTGTTTTATCTAATTAATTTTTCAGAGCAGCTGTTATCTCTGCTTTCCAGGTGAGGATGTTAAAGCATTGAAATATGAAGCACTTTGTCTGCTCTCACACAGCTAGGTCATGTTAAGATTGAAATAAAGTGTGTTTTCCCACAAACTTACCTTATGGCCTCACAGAAAACTAATGAAGGATAAATGTAAATGAATTGAAAGGCTGGCATTCATGGGGGAAGGTGGCGAGGAGTTGATCTCCAAAACTGACCTTAGGAAACACTGCTAATTTAAAACTATAATTTTACTTAGATCATGATGTTAAATAGAATGAAAACTAAATGAGAATAACACACCTCTAATTTAGTAAATCAATTTGACAAAATGCTTAAAGCACTATCTTTAAATACACTGCAGTGTGTATGGCTTCCAGGTCAAGGGTCACTATGGATCCTGGTAGGGGAGGAGATAGGAAGCATTCCAGCTCTGCAGAAGCTGGGTAGAGATGAGCCTCCTGCAATTCACATCCACGAAAGAACAGACCCCTGACAACTAACAAAGAAAAGGAGAAAAGCTTTTGCTTCTTGAGCCCCTGATAACTGAGGGCTGTTTATCATCACAGCTCAGGACACTGATTAGTACATTTGGCTTTTAGGGCAAGGTCTTCTCCTCCAGCACAGAATAGTTTCTGAGATAAGAAGGTCCAACATATGACTCATTAGGATAAATTCAAGTTCTCAGCAGGATGAGGTACCTGTGTGACAATCTTCATCCTTTCCTTTCCCAGCTTTTAAAAGTTTATTACCTTCCAATTCTACCTGCAACCTCAATTTTCTTTGTAAGACAACATATTTTCAGTGTTCAGAACTTTTTCCTCTCTATCCTTTTAGGTTCATTGGTCAGGGATACAGTCCATTGTGTCAGGGAAGGTATAGTAACAAGACTCAACTGTTTAAATTCAGGAAGCATAGAATTATGAATACCTCCTCCTTTGCTCTCTCAACCCCTACAACGATGGCTATGTTGCTGTCCCCCAAAGATACTGGTTGATTTCACCTCTATGTCTTTACATTTACAGTCCCTCTGCCTGAACTAATTTTTTCACATATTTCTGTGGTTTTCTATCATCTCCTTCAGGTTGCAGCTTGAATAGAATTTTTATTAGAGAGGTTGGCTTTGACCAGTTCATTTAAAATAGTAGTCCTGCTACCACCTATTCCTTCAATCACTAACTTTCTTCCACCCAGTCGTTTCTCTACATCACAGGTTAGCATCTTTTTATATTAGTCTATTGTCCAGTCCACAAGAATGCTAACAAGTAAGTAGTTTTGTTGACTTCATTTTCTCAGAGTTTAGAATGGTATCTTATAGTGGTTATTTTTTTGTGTTTTAATAAAAAAGCTTGTCTGAAGATCAGTGCAAAGCCGCCACACTTGTCAGTCATACAGGTCAGGCAGTGCTGGCATACACCTTTAATCCCAGCAGCTACACTAGTTAGCCATAGAGGCCGAGAGGCAGTGGTGCAGCCTTTAATCCCAGAACTAGAGAGGAATATAAGATGGGAGAAGAAAGGTCTCAGTCTCATTCTGAAGATTCATGGAGGCAGCCTCACCATTTTGGTCCGAGATAGCTGTAAGAGCTAGTGACTGGCTGCTTTGCTGTTCTTATCTTCAGGTTGAACACAAATATCTGTCACTGGATTTTTATTATTTGTGCTGCATCTGGCACCCAATGTTTGGGGTATAAATTCATGAAAAAACTTTTTGCCTGTGGCTTCACCACCACCAGCATAGGTTGGAGCTACAAGCAGCTGGAGTCACTGCTCTAACAGCTAGGTTTTTCTTTCTTCTCTTCTAGTTGGTTCTCTCTGAACCCCCTTCTCAGGCTGCTCCCAAAATAGAAAGCTGCTTTGAAATTCAGTCAGGCTTTTACTGTTCTACACAGCAGAAATGAGTATTACATCTTTACATTGGTGGCAGATTTGGTGAGAAAATTAGGAATTCTTAAGGGAGGAATTAGTTAAAAGAGTTTTTCCCTTATTGAAAAGTTGGAAACATTATTACAATGGAGGGATTTGAGCCTGTGTATGATAATATGATGGACAGCATGAAAATGGAGCAATTAAATGAGAGGATAACTAATTTAGGCAGTATTTATGTCATGTCAATTGTCAACATTATCAGCATTATTATTTTTGTTTGACCACCAAAAAAGTTGATTCATCTGAGTGCTAAGATACAGGTCTTAGAAAATCCTAATAAAATAGATCACAGAGATATTCAAATCCAGACAGAGGAATTTAATGAACAGCCAATTTCAGCATTGCATTATAAGAATAGAGAGGAACAGCCTAAGGTTTTCAGAAACCAACCTTAATATATCCAGCAACCTTACAAGAATTGCCAAACGGCAGAGGCTCTGTTACAGCTAACTGGACTCTTGTGCCGATGTTAGATTTAAAGAGATTCAAGGAAGCAATAGTCACACATGGCATGCATTTACCATTTGTGAAGCAAATGTTAAACTTGTGGTCAGTTTGTAATAGAATTATCCCTAAAGACTGACTGCTTTGCTTTTCTGATCTTCAGCTTGAACCCCAATATCTGTCTCTTGGTATTTATTATTTGTGCTACAGTATCTAGTACACAGTGAACATTAGTACCTATTCAATTGTTGCTTGTAGAAAGAGACCAGGGAAGGTCTGTGGAAAGGGTGTCAGAAAAGGCCTCTGAAACAAGATTACAGCTAAGAGGCTTCTAAAGAAAGCATCAGTATTCTGGTTGTTTCTCTGAGAGAACTGTGACAAATCAAAGCAAGCTGTTGTTTTTACTACATGTATTGAGGCCTGTGAAAAGGGGCTCCAGCATGAGTTTAGAGTTTCACATAGTCTGACTACTTCAACAGAGTGCTATTTTATACAAAAAACAGGGGATCTATGAACATTCATTGTAGGTAAGGGGGCAGAGAAGAGAAAGCCAGCATAGAGACTAAATTTCAAGTTTATCCTTTAGTGCACAATCAATGGAACTCTTCTATCCCCTCGTGGCAGCAATACGAAACTACATGAGGAGATAAACTAAAGATGTGTATGTAAGCAAATCTTTATTTCAAAGCAAGTTTCACCATACATGTGAGGTGTGTGTGTGTGTGTGTGTGTGTGTGTGTGTGTGTGTGTGTTCTTTGGACTCTTGAGATAAAAAATCTCCGAAGGAACCCTAACCATTTTTCCTTATTTGTCCAAGCTCAACA
Organism: Dicrostonyx torquatus; assembly: GCA_028555095.1. NCBI lineage: Eukaryota > Metazoa > Chordata > Mammalia > Rodentia > Cricetidae > Dicrostonyx > Dicrostonyx torquatus. Next base: position 619,436 of record JAQHUG010000466.1, on the reverse strand, counting down.
TCAAAGGAGCCCAGTTAAATGGAGGGTATGCTTGAGTATTATAATCCAGCTTTTAGTCTGGGCAATCTACTCTCCTAGGCTTCTGCTAAGTGTGGAAAGAATTTCTGCTGTGGCTGGAGTGCTGGCAGAGCATAAGTAGCCTCAAAGTGCTCTCCAACTCTAGGAACTACTGCATATGATGAACCGTTTTCAGAATTCCCAAGGAAGATGTCTACATATGAACCTGGCAAAGGAGAAACTCAGAATACAAAAGAGTAGATTCTGTTCCCAAGAGAGAAGCAGAAGAGAACCTTTACAACTCTACGAAGGAAGTGAAAGAATATTGGAAAAGGAAAGAAACAAAAGTGTAACAGAGAGATGCAATCAGAATGCAGCCTCTGTTGCAGAGTTCCCTGGAGGTAGGCCAGATGAGGGCTAGTAGTCAGATCAAAGGCCAGTTCTGTTTGAGCACATCGGTACAGAGTCTGGGTATTTTCACATTAGTTGCCCCCCTTAGGTTGATCTGCAAACTACCAGTTTGGCTATGGCATCCCTCCACAACCCTTCATTTGGTGAATACTATATACCCTACTAGTGGGACTGTTTGTAGAGGCTGTGAAAAATTTAGGAGGAACCAGTTCACATTGGTCACTCTTTGGAATAGTCCATCTGGTCCCTCTCCTGTACTCTAATTTCTGTCCACCGTGCTATGAGACCAAATACTCTGCTGAACTTGGACTCTCAGGATATTCTAGTCTTGCCTGAGGCTCATCAACAGAGCATAGGACGTGCACTAAAATAGTGAAACCATGAGCTAAAATAAATCTTTCCCTCTCCAAGTCTTTCTCTCAGGTATTTTTAATAATATGAACAATATTATTTTTTAATAATAAGTGGCGTCGAGCGGTGGTGGCACACATCTTTTATCCCAGCACTCGGGAGGCAGAGGCAGGCAGATCTCTGTGCATTCGAGACCAACCTGGTCTACAAGAGCTAGTTCCAGGGCAGGCTCCAAAGCTACAGAGAAACCCTGTCTCAAAATACCAATAATAATAATAATAATAATAATAATAATAATAATAAGTGGCTTATACATTTAGGAACCACCAGCCAAAGTAGTAGCATTAACAGAAGAAAATTCTCTGTCCTGAACCCTTCAAGGTGAAGAATTAAGTATTTGGATTTTTTCTTTGTTCTTTACATTAAAGTTTTAAAAGACCTAATATGTCCCCTTCATTTTCTAAGTAAATGAAGTGCAGCTTAGAAAGGTGAAATTCTTACTTCCCCATCAAACAAGCAATTGCAGGTAGAGTCACAGCTGCAATGTGGGCTTTCTTATGTCCATCAAGAGCAACCACTGGCACCAGAGAAGCAACATTAGGGACATAATGAAGCTGATCTGAGTGAACAGAGCTCGCCATGTTTATAAGTGTTTCATAAAACTTTATTCAAATCAACAAATGAGGAAACAAATCCTATGGCATCCTTAGTGATGCTGTTGCAAGTTTTGGGACAAGCATGATCACACACACACACACACACACACACACACACCATATAATTATGTATTAAGAGAAGGACAGATATGATATTCCAAGCATGCTCCCCACAAAATCAGGCCCACTTTTGTGACTTTTGTACTTTTTGGAGAGTTAGTTTGAACTGCAAAGAATTTCATTCAAGATTGATAACTTCCAGAGCTGGCACACATATGTGCTATGTAGTTGAAGGCATCTTTGTATTACCTTTCCTATTATTGTGATAAATGATCTGATGTGAAGAACTATAAGAAGAGGAGGTTTGGTTTCAGTTGATCATTCTCAAAGTTTCAGCCCATCACCGAGAGAAGGGTGTGTCAGAGCAGAGTAGTTTACTGACATCATGGTGGCCTGAGAACAGTGACAGAGAAATACCTGTGCTGGTATCCTCTGGTTCCCTCTCTTTCTATTTAGGACCTCAGAGTTGGACTACTGTTGCCTACACTCAGGGCATATCTTTACCCCTTTGTGTATTTCTCTTGGGAAATATACACGTTTATTCCATCAATCCGGTACACTTGCCAATGCAACCAGCTTGACAAAACTTAACCATCACATGGGGCCGAAGAGAGGCTCAGCAGTTAACAGCATGTACTGCTCTTACAGAGAACACAAGTTCCCAGCACTGGGCAGCTCACAACTGCCTATAATTCCAGTTCCATGGCCATCCACATGCATAATTTAAAACAATAATAAAAAGAAATCTTTTTAAAAAATCACAAGGGCAACTTGTTAGTTTTACATGTCTTAAATGTTTTCTCAAATATCGAAACAAGTTATTGTTTTAAAATTATAAAATAAAACAGTTCCGATATAAAAGATACCTTTATGACCATCCAAAAATTCTTCTTTTAGAGAAGACTCTCTCTCTACATGAAAGCCAGGGGATTTGTGCCAAGATTTTTGCAGACAGATATTTTGTAAGAGTGGAACATAGGATACCACATAAGTATTCAAAGTGAATAAACTTAACTATAAGTTAAGATCAACAAAGAGACTATACACACCGACAGGAAAAAAAATACATAAGTAAAGTATGATATAAAAAGGAAATCTTGGGTAGGGGAGATGGCTCAGCAGGTAAAGGCCTTTGACCCAAGTTTTATCCCAGGAGACCCACATGGTGGAAGAAAAGAACCAACTTACACAAGTTGTCCTCAGGCCTCCATCCAAACATGCCATGGCACAATGAGCTCCCACCCTTCCCAATGTAACATTTCAAATTTCTTATCTTATTCTATTTTAAGATTTAATGTTTTTATTTTATGTATGTGAGTGTTTTGTCTGCATGTGTGTATGCGCACTGTGCATGTGCCTGGTATCCATCCAGGCCAGAAGGGAGCACTGGATATCTGGAACTGGAGCTACATACAGTTGTGAGCTGCCTGCCAGGTGGGTGCTGGGAGTTGAAACAGAATCCTCTGGAAGAGCAGCTAGTGTTCTTAGTCTCTGAGCCACCTCTCTAGACTTGCATTTAACAAACTTAAAAAAGAGCAATCTGCAGTTATATATCTCATATAGCTGTAAAAAGAATATATTCATCTACTCATATCAATGCAAACCAGTAGCCTGAATCATGTACAGCAAAAAAACAGGTTTTACCCTCTGGGAGTAGATTCAGATGTGGAAGACAAAGAGGAGGCAAGATGGAAGTCACATAATTTGTTAGACCATTATGATACTAAAGAATACTGTTTTACATTTAAATTCATTTAAAAGTTAATAGTTGCTTAACTACTTCAAATTGGATAATTTGCTTTATGAAAAAATTATGAATTTCCCATTTCCTCTCCATAACTTATCCCTTGTCTTTTTGGTGAACACTCTGGTTTTCTTTTTCTGTTTGCTTTGGAAAGCCTTGTTATGTAGCTCAGACTGACTTAAAACACACCGTGTAGCTAGGAAGTTCTCAAACTTGCTATCCTACTGCTTCAACGTCCTCTGTGGAACTCCAATCCTGGCCTAATTTTTATTTTTAACTTGTTTTAGGAATAATATCAAAGAGAAGAACCTTATTTGCCCTTTCCTTTTCTGAGCCATGCTATCAGTTCTGTAGTGCTGAGCCAAAGAACTATTCATATGATAGAAGCCCCCAAAATTTACAGATATCACGAAACTGCCTCCATAAAAAAAACCTACTAATGACAAAACCCTACTGATTCATAGGCCACTAATTCTGTTAGATATCTGGTCCCTATTAGCATGGTAACAACTCTGACAGATGTACCTACTGTTGACTTGGCATTGAGCCCACATTGTAGCTAATTTCATTCCCTGTTCTTTGCTCATTGACTATTGGTAGAATAGGCATAATGTGTGAACAGATTATACAAACATTGGAGGTCCTAGTATGTTGCTGGAGAGGGCAGTAGAAGCCTAGAGCTACTAGAAACTGTGAAATTGAGCCAATCCAGTCACGTGTTAAGGGATCAGCTTAATCCCCATTTATGGTCCTTTTTCCTTGTAGTTTTCTATGCACAGAATTTCTGTAGCATTCTTGAAGTTCTTTACTCCTTCATGACTGCCTTCTTTGGGACGTGGAGGGGCTTTGTCTCCTCTGCTTTTTGTACTTGGTTTCCCAGAAGCATCATGTTCCTACCCTCATCTGAGTGAGGATTCTCATACTGGAATTTAACATGAGAAAGACAAATTGCCCCAGGAAAGTCTTATTATGGAACTGAAATATAATATTTTTCTATTATTCTATTGCTCTCATCTCCTAAGTGATTTGCAATTAATGGAGGGGTCTGGACATGATGAAGCACACCTGAAATGCCAACACTTGACAGTCGGAGGCAGGACGGTTGGATGGCCTGGACCACATAACAAGAGCCTGTCTCAGAAAGAAATGAAAAGAGGGGAGAAAAGGGAAGTAGGAAGGGTTAGAAGAGGAAGAACTATAGAGAGTAAGAAGAACACTATTTATTGGGCTTGCTTAAGCCAAAAGTCAATGTTTAAATGTTTTTAAATTCAAAGTTTTGTGAAATTTTTTTCATATCATAATCATCACTTGTGATTTTTTTTTAAGGCTTAGAGAGAGTACGCACACCCGAGCCTTCATCCAGTACAAGATGATGGAGCTGAAGTGCAACTTCCTGTGGACTAGAGCTTGTTCAAGCCAGTTGTTGTTCTACCTAGTCTGGAATTTCCTGGTGCTCACGTTGAGAGTCCACTGGCACTAGGAATCATGCACTGAGAAGAGTTTTAATGGAGTAACACTCCCCAGAAGATGCTCACATCCTTCATTTGAATCCTGTGGGTCTGTTTATGGTAAAAGTAACTATGCAGGAGTGGTTAAAGATCTTGTAGTTGGAATAAATTATTGAGTGTAGCCGACGGATTTACAGGATTTTTCATAGGACAAGATTAGGCAGAAAGAAAAAAAAACCTAAACCTCAGAGGTCAGAGATGAGATCTGAAGATGCTCCTCTACCGGCTTTGAAGATGGAAGCTGGAATCTATCACAAAGTGCAATTAGCCCTCAGAAACAAGAAAAAGTCAGAAGAAAGATGCCTAGTGTAATGATTTCTGTCTCTTTAAGAGACAAGCCACGCTGAGGGCCCGGGGTCCCTCAGGTCGTCTTCCCACCCATAGGTCCACCTGGAGGACACTCCCCTATTGGTCATGGAAGCCAGGGGCCTGACCTATCCCTGCGTCTGAGGGCCCAGGGTCCCTCAGGTCATTCTCTTTTTTTCTGAGGGCCCGGGGTCCCTCAGGTCATGTTCCCACCCATAGGTCTATCTGGAGGACGCATCCCTATGGGTCTTGGAAGGTCGTACTGATTTTTTCGCGGGTTTACACAATTTTAGCTGTTGGATAGCAAGTTTTTTCTTTTCCAATTCCAGCCATGGCTTGTGGCATGGTGCGGCTTTTTTCAATTCCAGTCTTTTGCTCCTCTCTGCAGCTTATGCATGTCGGCTCTGCAACAGGGTGAATCATGCCTCTAGGTCTCTCTTGTTATTAAGCTTAAAATCCCTGCAGCTCAAAAATTGTGGCTTTCCCATCTCTTATTGAGCTTAAAACCCCTACAACTCAAAAATTGTGGCTTTTTTTTATACAACGTGTGACTGCTGCCATTTTGACTGAGGTCATGTGACCTTACCACCATCTTAACTGAAGTCAGGTGACTTTACCACCATCTTAACTGAGTGGCTTT
>JAQHUG010000466.1:598828-613439 GCA_028555095.1 Dicrostonyx torquatus | reverse complement strand
TCAGTTCTGCCACTACCCTTCTATTACAAGCAGTTTTTCTTCTTTATGTCATTTTATGAGTGTAAATCTTACCTGTTAAGTTGAAAGCCAATGTGGTCAAGCTCAGACCCAGCTCTCCAGTCAGACTCTATACTGTAGTTTTACTTGATAAACAACCCTCAATTGCTCAGAGATCTGGGGAATATGGCATTTATTAAAAAAAAAAAAACTTTTTCATAACAAAAGAGACAGGTTGGCACCCAACAGCACTCTACTACTTCCAATGAAGACACAAGATGAATGGGCACACAACAACATCCATCCACAGTGTGCTTCACCACTGGGCCTGGGCAAAGCTGCCTTTCACCTAAGCTAAAGATGTCCTGATGTGGACAGAATCGCTGGAATTGACAGCCTAACTGCTCCGGATAAGGTAGGCCTGTCTTCCTACAGATTTCATAGCCCACAGGATCTTCTGGAGCTTGGCAGGCCCTGTGCTAAAGGCAAATGCAACCTTCAGCGAACATGGAGGACCCAAAAGAGTAGTAGCTCTGGGTGCCAACCAAGTAAGGTCTCTGTCATTTTTTAATCAGTAACTCAAGTAAAATTTTATCCTTCTCAAAGATCTCTGATGCAGTCTGATAGCTGAGAGGCTTTGTCAGTTAAACAAGTTTCAGATCAAATTTCTCTCTCATGATGCCTTCCATAGTCTTAAAAATACTTTCCATTGTGCAAAAATATCTGTCACAGTCATTCTAACATAAATATGCTACTGTTTATACAATGTATGTGTCTAAAACTTCTGTTCTCACAAATCCAAAGAATTCTTGTGAGTTCCAGAGAGCCGAATTAAAGGATCCACCTTAAACAGGTCAGAAACACCCCCCCTCAATTCCCTGGTCCTAAATTTTTTTTCCTTAATTTAACTCTGTTCTTTGTTCTGGCAATACTGTAAACAGGTATAAGAGACACCAAACATTTCCACGCACAAACATCGGACAGGAGCAGAGACCAGCTGTGCCAGGATATGACCTTCACCCAGCCTTCTCAGGTCCCCCTCAAAGATGACGCCCACAAATACGCAGGAAGCAGTCTTGAGAATCCACTGCCCTAATCCCTTTGACCTGTGGTGCCTAACCGCCTGCTTTTTTATTATAAAAAAGGAGGTGGGAATGTAATGATTTCTGTCCCTTTAAGAGACAAGCCACGCCCACTTTCTCCCCCATCCGCTGAGGCAGGCTGATCTTCAGCTTCTGGCCTGAGAGCTCTCTCTCTTTTCTGCCTTCCTCTCGGAGAGGCAGCTTCTGCCTCTCTCCCCACTTCTCCCCTTCCCCCACTTCTGTCTCTCGCTTTTCTATCTCCTCTCTCTCTTCTCCCCCTCCTTTCTCCCCCGCCATAACCCTAATAAATGTTCAACTTTTCTCTGCATGACGTGCCTATCCATGTCTCTGGCTCCTGCCTGCCTGCCACGTGTCTCCCCGCCAGGGACCAGCCACTGCTTGGGGACTGGCAGCCATCTCTGCCTGGGACTGGCTGCTTTCAGGGCCTGCTGCCTGCTGCCACATGGCTTGCTACCACTGCTTGGGAACCTACAGCGTTTCTGCTGCCTACTGCTGCCGGGGATCCTGCAGCATTTTTAATTTTTCCACAGCACCTAGAGCTTACAAAAGGAGAGCCTGTCTCAAAAGAAAACATGAAAACAGGGACTGGAGAGACAGCTCTGTCTCTAAGAGCAGTGTTTGCTCTTGTGGAGGATCAAGGCATGATACCATGCACATCTGTGGTAGCTCTTAACTGTCTAACCCCAGTTTCAAGAGATATGAGCCCCTCTTTGGACCTTCACAGGCGCCACCAAGCATGCAAGAAGTGCACAGACATGTTTGTAGGCAAAACACCCATGTACATAAATCAATAACTGAATCTTTCTTTTAAAAGTGAAAGCAGGCCTAGAACAGTGTTAGAATGCATTCCAAATGAGCACAAAGCCTTATAATAAATACATCATTTTGTTTCTTTCTTTTTGTTTGTTTATTTGTGTTTTTCGAGACAGGGTTTTTCAGTGTGATCTTGGCTGTAGCTTGGAACTCGCTCTGTAGTAGACCAGGCTGGCCTTGAACTCACAGAGATCCACCTGTCTCTGCCTCCCAAGTGCTGGGATTAAAAGTATGTGCCACCTGGCTAATACATCTTAGATGGGATGAATGTTCAAAATTATTGCATAGAATACATGGAACGTGAATGGAGGAGGAGGCCTATCAGAAGAGGAAGGGAACCAGCAAGGGAAGAGGGAAGGGGTGGGGGGGGCTATGGGAGTATCAGACAAAAAACCTAGTGTGACACATATTATGAAAATGCCCATAATGAAATACAATACTTTCTATGCTAAACTAAAATATTTACCATATAAGGCAGAGAATTAACAGAACAATTTAACAATGGACATGGGATTTTTAACCACAAACATAGTTCCACCTTTTGAATCATAAAACAGTTTCACCTTGGACAGACTGCAGCACATGAGGAAAATAATTTCAGTTCATCTTAAACTTGGCTTTGATATGTGCCATACAAGAGACTTAATCACTTTTCTTTAAATAGTCATATATTTTCTCATCCTTTCTTAGTAACTGTTACCAAGAATATAATACCAAGACTTTTACAGTGCAACCCTAAGATCACTATAAAACAAATGATGAATGCAGGCAGAGAAACCCACCCAATGACTCATCATTAACACCCAACTTGGGAAGAAGGACAGAAAAGCACTCTCTAATGAGATGTTGCCATTATTTAGGCAGCCTATTAGGACTTCACAAACAGAAAATTACAGCTTTACAAAACATTGCACTTAGTGCTTACACTAACTGAGTTACATGGGTATTAGAGTATTACATGCAAATTACTTAAAGTCCCTAATTTTTTAAAGACATAACAGCTTATTTTCATTTTGAGAAAGAAGACAAAATTATTTTCTAAAAATAATCATTAAAAATAGTTATACTATATTTTACACTAACTTAAAAGAAAAACTTTGTGTTAAAAATTACAAATAATTTTTAAAATGTATAAATAAAAAGCACGAACTAGAAGCTATGGTTGTATTGTAATGGTAAAGACTCAATTTGGGTGGCAATATTTTTGAGACCTGGTTTTGCTAGGTAGCCAAGTCTGGCCTCATAGTGTTGATCTTCCTTCTCAGACCCATGTGTATATTAATATATTACCTTTTTGCAATGTATTTCTATGACCCCACATTTGTTTTCCTCCTCCATTTATCCTGCTTGGAGTTTATTAAAGTAAACGCAATGAGTTATCAAGCAGAGACAAATGTTCAGCACAGTAAAATAGTCTTTATTATATTTTAACTAGAAACAGCAGAGAGCAAGCTCACGAGGTATGGTTTATTTTAAAATGAGGCTTCAACAACAATAGTCAAAAATCAGTCCTAACTGCACAGATAGTTTGGTCACTAGTATAATCTCTAGAGGTACAAGAGTCAGCACATAAAGTAACATACAGGTAATGACAAAGAATTTCTGAGGTGCCAAGTCACAGGCCACTGCTTGAAACCCTATCTTTGCATTCTTGTCATTACAGTTACTTGGCAAAATGCCAACCATGCATGTAGTACTCATCCAAGAATCCTGACTTAATATTGTTGCCATTAATACTAAGCATTTCTTTACCCTAAAAATTCAATGAATCATGACTCCAGTCCTTACATGGATTGGGTGCCAGTGGTGACGTGTAAAATTGATTTCATTTTTCAAGATTAAATGGAAGATAATTTGGTGGTCAGTTGTGTACCCTAGGTTTTATCATTGATTTTCTTAATAAATTTAGCTATATTTCATAAGCCCTGAGAAATTAGATAACCTGCTAATGATTGTTCACTTTTAATGTATATTCTACTCCACTCAGTCCTAACTCCACATAAGTATTTTAAATTATGCACACATAGCTATAACTAATGCAACGATAAAATTTATGACTTGTATAACTAAGACTACTAATAAGGCTTTTAAATAAGAGTTGCATATTTTATGTGTTTTATTTTATCAGAAGCAACCCTTAAAAATTATATGTATAATTCTGCCACCAATTTTAGTGCTTTCCTTTTGGCTAGTTCTCCATGGAGGTCCAGAGACTTTTCCTTTCTTTTCACCCCTTCCTCAGAGACACCAGTTTTCCAACTGAACAGCTTTAACACTTGAACACCATGTTGAGAGTTGCCATGCATGGCAGAGAAACACGCACAACAGTCATTCGGTAGATAATGTTCCTCATGGAATAAGTGGATTGTAAGGCAGTTGTCTGAGTCAGATACTGTTGATCAGATACTTAACTAATTTTGCTTAAGCAGGAAACCTGGTGATTATTTCCACCTCAAGTGTAAATGCAAGAAATTGACATTAGAAAAATGGCTTTGCCAGGTTCTCAGGAAAATGAAACAGGTTAGCCATAGCTGCTACTATAACATTAGATATAGGTGGTGGTGAGGTGTCAAAATTACTTTCCATATAATCCAATGAAGGGAAGAAATTAAAATAAATAAGAAAGGTATTAGCCAATTCATGTAATTTTCTCTGCGCTGCTCATTGCAGCATTTTTGTTCACATATTTATCCCTGTTAAGTTTTCTAATATAAAGATAATGTCAGCATCTAAGAGATTATCCCATCTCTGTGGGTGTGTGATGCTAGTGAAAGGCTTGTATAAATATAACATCCTAATCTTATGTCAGTCAATATTTCTGCATGAATTTTTGGCTAACATTTGTGTCTTTAAATGAAACTGTATAGAATATGTGATAATCTACCAAGTTCTTATTTATTAGACTTTTCCTTATACTATTCAGTTTTTTTGTTGATAGCTTTGAAGCATATTGCACACTTGTCATCTAGCACATTAATAGGTAATTATTACTCTTTTTAGAAAGGATACACTCACAAACTTAAGGTAATGGCTTTAACCCATAATATTTACTGGGTTACAGGACAATTGCAACTGCAAAAACAGTAACAATGCAGTTCATGGTACGGTTCTCCCATCTTACAGTACAGGTTCCTGAAAACATATAAGAAGAGGACATTTACACATCAGTAAAACATCAAAACTACCAGGCACTAAGTAATTAATACACACACACTCATATACACACCCACACATAGCTTTTAGTAATATTTCCTCTAATATGTTCTATCTTCACATTTCATACTGACTTGAAATACTAAGCAATTCTATTGATACGGTGTTTTTCAGACTTCAGGTAGAGCTACATAATAAGTCCAGACTAACTTTGCTGGAACTTTGATTCTGGGCAAAATAATTTATGGTCTCTCACCATCAGATGTAGTATCCCAAAAACATGAGCTGGCTGTGTGAAATCCATAAGCACTCCTCTGGGCCACAGCACAGGTCACTGCAAAGAAAGTCATAGCATGACGGTGAAAGGGGGAAAGAATCAAGGTGGAAATATTTGTATCAGAACTCTAAAAGCTGAAAAATAAGTAACAAAATAATTCAGCTAGTAGGTTAAAGTAGTCTCTTGAAATTAAGCATCATGAACTTATCTTCAGGAGACTCAGCCATTTCCTGAACCATTACTATAACCACCAGCAACTGTACCACAGACAACTTCTGGATCCAATTGCGCTCTGTGCCATTACCAGATTTCAGAGAGAATGCAGGGACTATTTCACTTTGGACTTGGTGCGTGGATCTTCACAGGCCTCTCTGTACAGAGGCATGGAAGGCTGGGAGGACGACAGCCCTGAAGAGTCTCAGTGGACAAAGAGAACTGCTGCTACCAAGGGAAGGCAGTTTAAACTGGTTTAGACTGCAAGCCCTCCAGTTTCACAGAGCATCAGGTATCACATTGAAAGGGACAAGTCGGAAGGGCTTCCTATACTAGTGTTCAACTACAGTGCCTGTCATTAGGATCCATTCTCCTACTTCAGAGAAAATCAGAAGGAGAGAGGCATGGAAACTGGTGAGGAAGGACCCCACATCAACACTTACCAATGTACTTATAAGCTTTCCCCATCTTAACCAAATGTGCTAGGGATTGCTCCACTATGCTTGCAGTCCATTGGTTGATGTTGTTCTGATCGTAGTCCTCACCTCCTAAGACTGCATCAACACACTAGGAGAGAGGACAGCTCCATTAGACCAAATGAACCCAATTTTACATATACTGCAAGAGAAATTCAAGGCACAGCAGAAAATATGCATCCACTAAATGTTTGGTGTGCACTTCCTCTAGCTGCTTAAGAGTTTTCAAAGCATTGCCATAGGCTTTATCTCATTCTATGAAGTATTAAAGGTCATATAAAGATAAATTTGCCAATGCCTCTGTGGTAGCAGAAACACTAACTAAAAAAACCTCTAATATTTATAACACAGGAAAGACAGAGCATAAACAGCAAGTGATAAGAATGACTTCAGGATTAAAAAAAGATAGTATTAACTGTTTACAAGTGGCTTTGAAACATAAGATTAAAACTAGGGTTCATGTGCTGAAAACAAAGGATAGGACTAATTTAAAAACAAAGTTCTATGGATAATAATTATAATCTCAGTCATGCTGTGTAATTGCTTAGCTACAAAACAACCAGTACACCTGCCAGTGAAAGTAAATAAAGATACTCTAGGAAAAGTCAAATGATATCGTACAGTGCTTATTTGCATCCACTTTTGACACCTGATTAAGAGCAATGGTGAGTTCAAGACCAGCCTGGTCTACAGAGTGAGTTCCAGGACAGCCAGGGCTTTTACACAGAGAAACCCTGTCTCAAAAAAAAAAAAAAACCCACCAAAAACAAACAAACAACAAAACCCAGAAAACAACAATGCTCTGGAACCTTTATCAAATAACATTCCACCTTTAAGCATCTTGAACTTGGGTTTTCATTTCCCCTTCCATCTTCACCCAGACCAAAGAGACACATTATCCTGTATTTTTCCCTGCTGACTCAAACTTTCCTGTGTGCTTGCAAAGCCGGTATTGCAAGTTCAGAACTGCACTGGGGCTAGTAAAACATGATCCAGTCACCAACCTAGTTTTATCTACAGTAAAGATGGGATTTTATTCTTTCAAGTGAACACTTTTGTCTTTCCATATGGTTCAAAACTTGAGTAAGGAAAATATATTAATGTGGCTCTTCCAGAGACCCAGCATCTTTTATTTCATGTCTACTAGCCAAAAACAGTTTCTCTTGACATTTTACTTCGAAAAATAAGATTATTGCTACCTCTGCCTTCCAATTGCTCTTCCTTGTCCTCTGACATTGTGAGGGTATTGAAAGCATTTTATTTTAATGAAATAGTCCTAAATATATATATATATTTTAACAGTTTGAATATTTTAAATAGTCAAATATTCTAATACACAATTCTTCAACTATTAAACTACAGCAATGTTTTTGGTGTTGCCTAGCCTTATGAGACACTGAGCTGTTCCTACTTATCCAGGGTTAGAGCAGCTGAGTGCTGGATGAGACAATACCCTTAGAGCACTTAGGCAAGTCAAGAACTGCCTCCAGGAGAGCTGCTGGTGCGCATACACAGTGCCCAGGTGGAAGTGATTCAGCCCAGACAGAACTCAGTCAGGGCTTGCTAAATCATAGGCCGCACCACAATTGAAGCAAGCATTGTGGGCCAACTCAGGGTTTTTACCTACCATTAGGCAGAATTAAGGATGACTCTGGACTGTTAAAGTGCTCTTAAAGTACCTCGCCCCCAGGGTAGTCTATCTGAATTAACTCACCCCCAGGGTAGTCTATGTTGATAGTCTCACCCCCCACACACTAAATCAATAATTTAGTGATAACACTAAAATCGGTTAAAAAAAAATCCTCAGCTAAAACTGATTCTGAAAAAGAGCTTCTTTACTTTTTGCAGACTTGAAACAGTGCTTCAGTGTGTCTTTCATTAGAAGGCCAAACAGGCCGCATTGAACACAAGAGACTGCACATAACACACACCCCTGCAGACAGCCAATACTTATTTCAAATCTTGCTGTTTTAGCATTAACATTTCTAGCTTTGGCTTGAAAAATCAAAAACTGGTAAAATATTTCTATCCACACAAGCTTGAAGATAACAGCAACTATAACTCACCTCTTTGACTATATTATGTGCTTCCTCAGCATTGAAGCCAACCTAAAGAGAAAACACAGCATAAAATTGCTTTCAGCAAGGGTTCCCTTTATTTAAAAATATGGTAACATACAGGATACCCTCAGCAGGCCTAAGAAAGTGATAGTGACAGAAGACCATAGTGCTAGGGGCATCAGGTCTACGGAGGCTGCTGATTCTATTCCCTCTAGATTCAGATCCATTAGGATCAGGCAGGGCCTAGGCAAATACCATTTTGAAAAAATGCTTTTACGTTAGTGATTCTAATGAACATTCCAGATAAGCACTGTATTAGAAAGCGCAAGAAATTAGCAGGCGTTAGCTAAAAATAACATCTATGGTGTGCTATCAGTATACAGGAAATGATTTCAGCTACGTAAAGTGGCCCGTAAAAAAATAGGCTAAATTGTCATTTCCAATTTTATTTTGAACTGATGAGACAAACCACTACTTTCCCAAATTCAAGATTATAGCAATACTCCGTCATTCAAAATTAATATCACTCTAATTGTTTACATTGGCCTCTCATTTTTTGGAGCAGCTTGTTACAATCTTGGATTAACAGCAATTTTCAATGACACTTAAGTGTCCTTGAGTGCAGAACTAGGTTACATGACAAGCCATGATGCTTTAGGTAATATAAGGATGATTTCCAAGGAAATGTTTTGGCTCCATTGTGAAAGCAGGACTTTTGTGTTTTAAAAAGCACTATGCAACTTAAAACTACTTGAAATAAGTAAATTCTGAAGTTATGTTTTAAGCATAGATTTTATTTTAACTCTATTAATTATTCTATAAAATTTCCCATATTCCCCTAAAAAAGGAATGAAAATCTAAAAATACTTGGAGGATTTTTGAAAAGAGATCTCAGCTGGGCAGTGGTGTGCACACTTTTGTTGTTTATTTTCAAGACAAAGTTTCTCTGTCGCTTTGGAGTCTGTCCTGCAACTAGCTCTTGTAGACCAGGCTGGCCTCGAACTCACAGAGATCCACCTGCCTCTGTCTCCCGAGTGCTGGGATTAAAGGCATGCGCCACCACCGCCCGGATGCACACCTTTAATTCCAGCACTCAGGTAGAGGCCAACCTGGTCTACAAGAGTTAGTTCCAGGACAGCTAGGACAGAGAAACCTTGTTTCAAAAAACAAAACAAAACAAAAATGTCTCGTATTTTAGCCCTAGGACAAACTGTTGTTTTTCTTCAAAATCCCATCCAAAATTGGCCTAAGAAATAAATGATGCATATTTTAGTACAATTTGGAAAGTTACCTAATAATATTGATGTTTGGCTGGCCACAGTAATACAAGTAATGCCTGCTGTTTTTTCATCTTTTTCTCTGGTGCTAGAAATAGAACTCAGGGCAGGTTCTAATGTGCTAGTTAACCACTTTACCAATGAGCTATTCCTCTGCTCCTATTTCTTTTTAAATTACATGTATTTAGGATGCAGTGCAGAAAAGATTCCCTTGCACCCTTGCTAGGAGGTAAACCATGTAATTTGGGAGGCAAGTATGTATTTCTAACACTAGTGTTCTTCACCATTGACCTACAAATATGCACACACTCTGCAACACAGAATCTTCTGCAGACAACTTTGTCTAAAACTTTCCCATTGGATCAGAAGTCCTTGCAAGGATCCTGTTACATGGCCCCTCTACCATGGCATCTTTCATTTTCTTGTATCACTGTCCAGTGGCTAGCTACCAGTGGACAGAAAATGTCTGTCTATTCTGTCCTTACAAACTCATCCAGGCTGTGTGGCAACTCAACAGGCCGCATCCTCTAAGTGCTGGGAACATGGGCTAAACTGTAAAGTCAGTCACCTGGGTTTAAACGGAACCGCTGTCATTCCCAGCCGTTTTAATTTTGGGCCTGCCACTTGGTCGCCATGAAAAGTCAGAGTTCCCATCAGTAACAGGAAAATAACCCACATCATGGAGTTCGGGTGAGGCTTAGGGAAACCTGAATCAGTGAGCAAGGGCTCTCTTAATCCATAAAGCACTTCCTCTAGCAGTCCCTGGGGAGAGTTCCCAGGACCAGAGCCACCTTGCAGCAGCAGCTCAAGGAGACCAATGGGTAGAGAAAACCGGTTTCTCAGGCCCAGATCACAGAGGAGCGGGGCTCGCCAACGCCCGCCCATGCACCCCAAGTTAGGCCTCCCCCTACACCCACTGGGTCCTCCCAGACCCTGCCGACTGCCCCCAAGAGCTTTCGGTCACCCAAGCCATTGGAATTATCAGACTACCCTCCGGCTCTCAGGGGCGGGGAGACGCCGAGGAGCAAGAAGGATCCGGGTTCTGCGGAGGAGACTCGGGTTCACCGGACTCCGCAACCTAACTCTCTAAGCACTAAGAGACCACCAGACAGCCTCCCCCACAGCCAGGGCGAGGGGCGCTTCTCAGCGCCAGAGGGGCGGTACCTCGTCGCAGGGCGGGTTGTACACTTCCATGGTGGCTTTGGCTGTCCCCGGAGGCGGAGCAAGACTCCAATCGAAATTCGCAGGCGCACACTGGCCTCCGGGGAGGCCCCGCCTCCATTTATAGCCCTGGGCTTTTGTTTACGCAGCCCCGCCTTTGTGCCGTGCTGCAGCAACCTTCCAGGCACCAGACAGGGGCGGGGATCAAAGGACAGGGAGGAGGGACTCTGGTTGAGTTGAGCTGCTTAGGTGAGCTAAGGATACCTCCTAGGCCTTCTGACCAGACCTGTCTTCTGAAAGTAAAAGATGTACGTTAAGAACTCGCACAGCGTCCGTGGTGATTAGTTAGGATGACCTTGTGTCAGCTTGTCAAAACTCAGCACAAACGGTTCAGGGATCTCTGTTGTCCTCATAGGCATGGCACTCACTGTCTACAGTTTTCCAGCAAATGAGTGTAGGAAGTGAGCAAGCAACTTTGATTTCTCTGAGTACTCATTACTGACTTTGAAAAATGTAGCCCCCCCAATTCAGTTTTCTCATATGATAAACATAATCACTCCTATTTTGTGACTGGTTAGTTATAAGGATCAAATAAGATACTGTACACAGGACTCCCAAAGTTGATGCTCCTCTTCTGTCAAGGCTTTTCTTTTTATAAAGAAGTATAAAACTTTTGAGAAAGGAGAAAATGTCCTAAATTGAATTATAAATCTTACGAGAAGCACTCTGTTTACATTTATTTTAGGACTACTGAATTGTGGCTGATTCTGAGATTTTCCTCAAATTCTCAGTAATTCAGATTTGCCCTCCCCATCCCCTTATTAAAGATGCAGCAAAAATGTAGAGATTTTCAATGACTTGCCCAAGGCCTTACATACAGTATATATTAGGTCTACCAGCTCGAATACTACAGCCTGATAGCAATGCTCAAGTTCTTCAACACTGCTGTGAGCTTCTTGTTGCTGCTCTAATGAATGACCACAGATAGAGTGATTTAAAGCAGCACAAACAACATTTCATAGTGTTCTACCCACAAAATGCTTCTTGCCAGCAAGTTAGCATATTCTCAGGTTCTGGGATTCAAATGTGGATGTGTTTTGGTGGGGAGCAATAACCAGCCCACTACAGTGACTTCTATTTTGTATCCAGTATCAAAGTCAGAAGGCTCATTAGTTTTTTTTTAATCCCTTTCTCTTATTTTACAAGTAAAACACAAATCAAGAGAGATGAAGTAACCTGTAAAAGCTGTATAGTTGTTAACTACACCCTTGGGTTTCTGAACCTCAGTTCCCCCAATTTACCACTTTGTAGTTATGAATTTTGATTCAAATAAAACTGTTAACTTGATGACGTGATTTTTGTTTGAATGGTTCTCATTCAGGAGTACTTCAAAAATTCTAATTGTGGCTGGAGAGACAACTCAGCAGTTAAGAGCATTCACTGCTCTTGCAGAGGTCCTAAATTTGGTTCCCAGTATCTATGTGGTGGCTAACTGTTCTCTGTACCTCCAGCTCTAGAGGATACAACATCATTTTCTGGCCTCTTCAGGCATTAGGCACTCACATGGTACACACACAAACATTCAGGCAAATGCCCCATACCTCCTATAAGGAACTCAACAGTCTCTCAATGGGAGAAGTATCAAATATTTTTGAGAACATGCTTTAAAATTCATTGTAGAACAGGCAGTGGTGGTGCACGCCTTTAATCCAAGCACTCTGGAGGCAGAGGCAGGCAAATCTCTGTGAGTTCAAGGCCAGCCTGGTCTACAGAGCTAGTTCCAGGATAGCTAGGGTTGTTACACAGAGAAATCCTGTCTTGAAGGAAACAAACAAAAAAATCCATTGTAATTTTATTGGTATGCTCCTTTGGCTAGAAGGAACAGAAGACCAAGGTAGGGGAAACTAAAATAATAATATTAATGTTTTGTTCCAGTATCAAGATAAAAATATTCCTGACTATTGCTCAAAAGCTTTTATATGATCTTTGTCCTTTCCATTTTCATACACTATTGTCTTCAGGATATCAGCAACATGTTGTTTGGTTGGAAGTGTCACTCCAGCCCCCTGGCATCTATATATACAAGGAGTCTGGAATGTTTGGCTAGGGGTCAAAGCCCCGTCCTCTGGGAGTGGCTGCAATCCAAACTCTACCTCTAAGAAAGCCCACCAAAAGGTGACCCCTCCCCAGGGAAAGTCAAGACCACCCCCATGGTCTATTTAAACTGCTTCCAAGAGAATGAACACATGGTCTCCCATTTTCCATCTCTGTGTTTTCCTGTGGGGGAGGTGTGCTGCCTGGGAGTGTTGGCATCCATTAAATCTGGGCTTCTTCTAATTTGGTCTAATGTGGATTATTGCATTGGCAGAGAGGCATACTGGGCCAAGAAAACTTAATACATGTTTCTTTCTAACCCCTAGGAATCCTTTCCTTAGGCCCAATTGGCCAACATTTAGTCGTTTGATTCTTTCTTTTACAGAACACACAGGAAAACCTATGTTTAGTGTTTTTTTTTAATTGTGAATAGTTAATTCAGCTACGAAAAATGGATGTGGGGATGGGGACTTGCTTAAAAGGTAATCTCTGGTGGGGAGTCAGAGAGCTACCATTTCTAGCATAAATGGTGATTCCCAGGACCCAGAGAGATTCTTTCTTAAGAACTAAGATGTAAGCATTAAGGAAGACATCAATATTGATTTCTGGACTCCACTGGGGTTTTCTCTTGCATCGTCTGTGCCTCTTGAGGTGAGATTATCTCCCTAGTGTGTCATAACTTCATTTCAACTACCCATATCTGTATGTGTGTTTCCAAAAACCATGGGGAAACATAAGTATCCTTAAAAATACATGTGTGTGTTGGGGTTGGAGAGATGGCTCAGAGGTTAAAAGCACTGACTGTTCTTCCAGAGGTCCTGAGTTCAATTCCCAGCAACCACATGGTGGCTCACAACCATCTGTAATGAGATCTGGAACCCTCTTCTGGTCTGTAGACATACATGCAGACAGAATACTATATACATAATAAATAAATAAATAAATCTTTAAAAAAATACATGTGTGTGCATCTTTATAGGGCCTATCCTTAAAATTGTTTGTATGGTTGTGAAGAAAAAAAATAATGTAGAAAAGGCACTAAAATAAATTAGTAAACTATTTCAATGTCTTTAAAATGTATTAGTAGAACCCTTGCTTCTTTTGTTTGTTTGTTTTGGTGTTTCGAGACAGGGTTTCTCTGTAGCAATGGAGAGATTTTGCTTCTATACACATTGCCTCTAGGCAGCTGCAACAAAACAGAACAATTCTTTCTGGACAACAGAAATATTACCATAAGCTACAAAGACTTATATTTTTCACATACATTAAATGCAAAATGTAGCATAAGTAGGCACATAAAGAAACAAAACCACATTGTCATAACCAGTGGACAATGGAAACAGCCCATTAAGGTACAATTTTCAGAGAGACTTTAAAATGATTATGTTTACTACATTCAAAAATATAAAAGACAAGATTGAGCAATTGATTCAACAACTGGAAACTATTTTAAAAGTACAAATTGAATTTCTAGAAGTAAAACTCAAATGACAATAAAAGAAAACCCCATCCATACAGGAAATCTTTTCTAGTAGTTGACACAAAGCTGAAGGTTTAACTAGCAAACTAGCAAAGTCTTTCAAAGTTGCTCTAGGGGTTGGAAAGGCAGCTCAGAGGTTAAAAGCACTTGCTGCTCTTACAAAAGATCTGTGGTCTGTTCCCAGCACCCACGTGCTATCCTATAAGCATCTATAACTCCTGTTCCAGGGGATCCAATGCCTTCTTTTGAACTCTGATGTGGGAGTGTTCTCCTGTATTTTGTATTACTCTTATTGGTTGAATAAAGAAGCTGCCTGGCTTATAATATAGGTCAGCCCTTAGGTGGGTGGAGTAGACAGAACGGAAGTTCTGAGGAGAAGAAAGGAAGTGAGCCAGACACCATGAGCTTCCGCCGCAGATGGATGCAGGTTAGAAACGGTCCGGTCCTCGTGGTGACATACAGACTTTTATAATGGGTTAGTTTAGATGTGAGAGCTAGCCAAGAAAA
>JAQHUG010000466.1:578977-597987 GCA_028555095.1 Dicrostonyx torquatus | reverse complement strand
AGCTCAGCCCAGTGCTAGCTGTGGATCTCTGCCTCTGCTTCCATCAGTTGCTGGTTGAAGGTTCTATGATGACAATTAAGGTAGTTAGTCGTCAATCTGATTACAGGGGAAGGCCAGTTTAGGTGTCCTCTCCCCTGTTAGATTCTTAGCTGGGCTCATCCTTGTGGATTTGTGGGAATTTCCCTAGTGCCATGTTTTTTGCTAGCCGTTTAATGGCTCTCTCAATCAAGATATCTCTTTCCTTTCTCTCATTCTCTGTCCTTCCTCTTTCTTGAGCATTCTGTTCCCTCACATTCTTCACTTCCCCCTTCAATTTCCCTGAGAATTTTATAAATTTTCACACTGTATTCACATCACTTCCACTCCTCATGACCTCTTCTATGATTGTATTTGATTTTTACATACACATACAACCAAATGAGTGTAATTTGTGTTGTGCTTATTTGAATGTCTTTAGGGCTGACTACTTAGGATTGGTCAATTGTCCCTAAAATAAGTATTGGTTCTCCCTCCCTCAGTAGTTATTGACTACCTATAGTTACCTATCTAAGATCAGGGCCTTGGGAAAGTTTTCTCCATCCATGTTATCATGGAGACTAGTGTGCTCTGTGTAGGTCTTGTGCAAGCAATGATGTGGTTGAGGATTCATGAGTGCATCAACTCTGTTCTATTCAGAAGACACTATCTGTCAGTAGTTGCCCCATTCCTTGGGCTCTTACAATAGTTTCACCTTCTCTTTCATGATGATTTTTGAGCCTTGGGTGTAAAAGTTTTGTTATGGATGTTCCATTTGGGCCTGGACACCCCACATTCACTTACTCTCTATATTTTCACCAGTTAGGGTTGTAATGATCTGTCCTGTCCTTTAAGAGACAAGCCACGCCCACTTCCTCCCCAGTCTGTGGAGGCAAGCTGATCTTCAGCTTCTAGCCTGAGTCCCTTCCTTTTCCATCTCCCTTTCAAAGAGGCAGTTTCTGTCTCTCCCCACTTCTCCCCTTCCCCCACTCCGTCTCTCTGCTCTTCTCCCCTTCCCTTCCATAACCCACTGAATAAATATCCAACCTCACTCTGCATGGTATTCCTATCCATGTCTTTGTCTCTCGCGTGACTCCCTGCCCGGGACCAGCCACCTTCGGAGACCTGTGGCGTGGTCTCATGGCATGCCCATCCATCTGTCTCTCCTCATGGCCTTATGCACCATCCCTGCCTGAGACTGACTGCTCTTGGGACCCCTTGCCTGTTGCCTGCCCCGCTCAGGGGCCTGCGGCATGGTCTTATGGCCCACTGTCCACTGCAGCCCACTCGGGAACCTGCAGCATTTTTACTTAATCCCTTACAATGGTTCTCTCCAATAGGCTACCTCTTTTACCAAAAGGAGCTTCTCTTATGAGAGTAAAAGCACTTACCTGTGGGTATAAGGATACAAATTTATAAGGCAGTTGACAACCACACTACTTTAGAGACACTATAGTATTGTGTTCTTTAAGGCCTGTGACCTTTTCAGTCACAGGTTGTTGGCTAGGTTTACAGTACCAGGTTTGAGTTACCTCAATTGGTAATTACCTAGCATGCACAGAGCCTTAGTTTTCATCCTCAAGACTGCATGAATTTGGGATTGTGGCATACACTTGTAATCCCAGCACTTGGTAGGTGGAGTAAGGTGGGTCATGAATTCAGGGTCATTATCAGCTGTGTAGAATTGTAGAGTTAGAGAATAGCCTGGGTTTCATGAGAGCCTGCTCTGTTCATGCCCATGTCCCCCTGTTTCCATCAAGAAAAAGAAAAAAAGAACCTGGGTGTTGGAAGAAAGTAGTGATGTTAGGGAGTCCAGACTCAGGACTTTGAAGCCAAGAGCAAGCCATTTACACTTCTTCTGCTACTAAGTAGTCAAGCCCAGACATTATTGACAATACCTGTAACTGTTACCATTCTCTGCTGCTCTGGTATTCTTTTCTTTCTGTTACCAGCTTCTTGCTTATTACTGAAAGTGGGCAAAAAAAGATAACCATCCTAGAGACAGCTTTATTGGACCTGATGCTGCAAGACCACAGAAAAGTATCTTCCAGTTGATTCCAAGTGATCTTAAAAATAGTGGTTCTGTACCCCAATTTTAAATTGGACTATTTGGTATTTTGATGTCTAGTTTCTTGAGTTCTTTATATATTTTAGAGATCGGTCATCTATCTGATGTGGAGTTGGTGAAGGTCTTTTCTCATTATGTAGGCTGATGTTTTATATTATTGACCTTGTCCTTTGCTTTACAGAAGCTTTTCGGTTTCAGGAGGTCCCATTTATTTATTTTTTCTCTCAGTGTCTGTGCTGCTGGGTTATATTTAGGAAGTGGTCTCCTGTGCCAATGCATTCAAGTGTACTTCCCACTTTCTCTATGAGGTTCAATGTGGCTGGCTTTATGTTGAGGTCTTTGACCCATTTGAACTTGAGTTTTGTGCATGGTGATAGATATGGGTCTATTTTCATTCTTCTACATGCTGATATCCAGTTATGCCAGCACCATTTGTTAAATATGCTCTTTTTTTTCATTTGATTTTTTTGCTTCCTTGTCAAAAATCAGGTGTGCAAAAATGTGTGGATTGATATCCAGGTCTTCTATTCGGTTCCATTGGTCCTCCTGTCTGATTCTTATGCCAATACCAGACTGTTTTCAGTACTGTAGCTCTGTAGTAGAATTTGAAGTCAGGGATTGTGATGCCTCCAGAAGTTCCTTTATTGTACAGGATTGTATTGGCTATCCTGGGTATTTTGCTTTTCCATATGAAGTTGAGTACTGTTCTTTCGAGGTCTGTGAAAAATTTGCTGGGGATTTTGATGGGCATTGCATTGAATCTGTAGATTGCTTTTGGTAAAATTGTCATTTTACTATGTTAAGTCTACCTACCCAAGAGCATGGGAGATCTTTCCATTTTCTGGTTTGTTCTTCGATTTCTTTCTTCAAAGACTTAAAGTTCTTGTCATGCAAGCCTTCCACTTGTTTGGTTAGAGTTATTCCAAGATATTTTATGCTCTTTGTGGCGATTGTGAAAGGTGTTGATTCTCTGATTTCTTCCCCAGCCCTTTTATCATCTGTGTACAGGAGGGCTACTGACTTTTTTGAACTGGGGTCTCTGGCTAGACTTACTAGGCCACAGAACATATCATGCCACCTTTTTATCTTAAAAATAATGTTTTATAGTACTATTGAGCATCCCTTGGATATATACCCAAAACTGGTATTATTGGATCTTGAGGAAGGTTGTTTTCTAATTTTCTGAGAAATTGCTACACTGACATCCAAAGGGGCTGTACCAGCCTGCACTCCCACCAGCAATGCAGAAGTGTTCCCTTTTCCCCACACCCTCTCCAGCATAAGTTGTCATCAGTATTTTTGATCTTGGCCATTCTTACAGGTGTAAGATGGAATCTCAGAGTTGTTTTGATTTGCATTTCTCTGATGTCTAAGGATATTGAACATTTCCTTAAGTGTCTTTCAGCCATTTTAGATTCCTCTGTTGAGAGTTCTCTGTTTAGGTCTGTACCCCATTTTTATTGGATTATTTGCTTTTTTGATGACCAATTTCTTGAGTTCTTTATATATTTTGGAGACCAGACCTCTGTCTGATGTGGGGTTAGTGCAGATCTTTTCTCATTCTGTAGGCTGTCATTTTGTCTTGTTGCACATGTCCTTTGCCTTACAGAAGCTTCTCAGTTTCAGGAGGTCCCATTTTGCTCTGAGTGTCTGTGCTACTGGTGTTATATTTAGGAAGTGGTCTCCTGTGCCAATGTATTCAAGGCTACTTCCCACTTTCTCTTCTGTCAGGTTCAGTGTAACTGGATTTATGTTGAAGTCTTCATGAGGGAAAAGGATGGTTGAGCTGTGGGAGGGATGGAGAGGGAGAGCAATAAAAGAGATACTTTGGTAGAGGGAGTCATTATGGGATTAGGGAGAAACCTGGTGCTAGGAAAATCCCCAGGAATTTACAAGGATGACTCCAGGTAAGATTCCTAGCAATAGTGGAGAGGGAGCCTGAACTAGCCATCCCCTTTAATCAGATTAGTGACTACCCTAATTGTCATCATAGAATCTTCAGCCAGTAACTGATGGAAGCAGATGCAGAGATCTACAGGCAAGGACTGGGCTGAGTTCCTGGAATACAATTAAAGAGAGGGAGGGGGGGATTGTATGACCAAGGGAGCAAGATCATGATGGGGAAATCCAGAGGCAGCTGACCCGAGATAGTGGGAGCTCATGGACTCTGGACTGATAGTTGGGGAGCCTGTATGGGATCTAATTAGGCCCTGTGAATGTGGATAGCAATTGTGTGACTTGGGTAGTTTGTGAGACCCCTGGCAGTAGTACCAGGATTTATCACTGGTACATGAGCTGGATTTTTGGAGCACATTCCCTATGGTGGGATACCTTGCTCAGCCTTGATGCAGTGGGGCGGGACTTGGTTTTTCATCACCTCATATGCTGTGATTAGTTGATTCCCCATGGGAGGCCTTATACTCTCTGAGGAGTAGATGGGTGGAGGGGGGAGCTGGAAAAGGGAACAGAGGGGGAACTGTGGTATGTAAAATGAATAAAAAATAGAGAAATAGAGAAAAAATGTGGTTCTGTATCCAGGGAAGTAAGTACTGTTCAAACCACTATCAGCTATTAGGACTAACCACAGCTACTTTTTTGGACTAATTATAGCATTACCTGGTGAACTAAGCAGGGTCACTGATGCTTGTGCTTTGGACAAATCTTAGCACCAGTCATAACATTCTTTCTGCTAGGCCCCATGCCCATGCCCAGAAGTAGATGGGAAAAAAAAAGCTCAATGGTATTTTTGGAAGTTTGTTTGTTTGTTGTTGCTTTGTCTCATACTTTTTGGGCATTTTTTTAAAAAAACCTTATTACTGGTCTTTTGCTTCCATATTATGCTTTCTGATTTTGTATTTTTGTGGAATGTGTGTGTCTGTTTCTCATGCAGTTTTCTTCTTATTTTTAAATTATAGTTTGTCTTATTTGCATGTTTGTTTCCTAATAGAAAGACAGAGCAATAGCGTGGAGTTGGATGACTGGGGAGATGGGAAAGACTGAGAAGGAGATGTGGGAGGGGAAACTGTGACCAGAATATATTTTATGTAAAATTTTATTTTCAATATAAATACATTTAATACTAAAACAAAACAACAACAAAACTATTTCTCTGCTAGACCACTGGAGGAAAATGCTCCCTCACTAGAAGGTGGAAACAGCTGCAGGGTCATCTAGAGTTCATTATATACCGTGATAGCCAACAGTCTGATGCAAATGCTTCTAATAGCTCTGATTGGAGCTGTGTCTTCAGAAGCTCAGGTGATCAACTCAGTCTTTTGCATATTTGTGTCAAAGAGTCTTTGGAGTATTTAAGATAGCTGATACTGCCATAAGGGTAGTCCAGCTGCCTGTTGGATTGATAGTCCCTTTGCTCAAAACAGCCCAGGCAGCAAGACAGTTCAGTTGCTGCAAATTAGGTTGCTATCCCTGGCATCTTTGCTATTTACAGAAATAAGTATCAGAGCAGTGCTTAGAGCATAAACTTGGACATTTTATCATTAATACTGTGGTGGTTTGAAAGAAAATGTGCTCCAAATGAAGTGGCACTTTTAGGAAGTTTGGCTTTGTTAGATGTCTGGGACCGTCGTCCCAAACATAGAAATTGAATCTCTTCCCCAAATCTGTGCTCAGAGACGCGTAGAAAGAAACCAAGGCTTCACACCATCACAGTTTAAAAAGGCTTTACATTTATTCTATTTGCCTAAATTCCCTTTGCTTCCTAAGGCTTCCTAGTGACCATTTCTTCTCCCTTATACCTTGCTATTTCTTTCTCTCTTTAGCTATATTTGCTCTTCCCCTATTTCTCGTCCTGTCTCTCTGTAAAACTCTCTCTGTAAAACTCTCTGTAAAAACTGCTCCTGCCCGACTGCTCCTAGCCCTTTTTCTTCTCTCTCCCTTTCTTCGGGTTTCCTTTGATCCTAACTTCTCTTCCTGCTTTGTTCTCAGCATTAGCCCTCTGCATTCACACCTTAGCCAGGAGAGATAGCAGCTTTCCTGGGGCAATTTACAACTTGAATCAGAAGCTGGAGCAAAACCTTGGCCCATTGTTATACTGAATAGTTGCCTTCCACAGCAAGCCCTGCAAAGGCGTCCTTGGTCTGGCATAGACCACAGTTAGAGTAGGTGTGGTCTTGTTGGATGAAGTGTGCCCCTGTAGAGAAAAAATTTGAGGTCCCATATGCTCAAGATACTGTCCACTGTCTGAGACCAAGATAGGACACTAGACTACTTCTCCAGCACCATGTCTGCCTGTACACTAACATGTTGCACCATCATGATAATGGACTAAACCTCTGAAAATGGAAGTCACTCCAATTAAATGCCCTTCCTTTATAAGAGTTGCTTATAACTCTTATAACGGAAACCCCAACTAAGATAAATACTGACAGTGATTTAAAAAAATATTTTAGGTGTATGGGTATTTTTCCTGCATGTATGTCTATGCACCATATGCATAGCTGGTGTTAGAAGAGGTCAAAAGAAGGCATTTGATGCCCTGGAATATAGTTAGACATGATTGTGAGCTACCAAGGAGGTGCTGGGAATTGAACTTAGGTCCTCTGGAAGAGCAGCCAATACTTTCAATCCTTGACCCATCCCTTCAGCCCCACTGACAATTATTTTAACAAAACTTAACACTGACCCAGTGCCTGGTGGAGACGGGTCACTTTTTCATGTCTTCAACTTGCAGTTATTAATGTTGTTGTAAGTAGACTATTATGTAATAGGAGGCTGCTTGTTCATTTCCCGGCTGCCCAGACTCCTGAAATAACCACACAGAAGCTGTATTAATTAAATCACTGCTTGGCCCATTAGCTCTAGCTTCTTATTGGCTAACTCTTACATATTAATTTAACTCATCTCCATTAATCTGTGTATTGGCTTACTGTGGCTTACTGGCAAAGTTTTGGCATGTCTGTCTCTGGCAGCGGCTCCATGGCTTCTCTCCACCTCTGCCTCCTTTCTTCCAACATTCAGTTTAGTTTTTCCCACCTAGCTCTACTCTACCCTATCACATTCCTAAGACAGTTTATTATCCAATGATATTCACAGCATATAGAGGGGAATTCCACATCAGTATTATGTTTTATCAACATTGATAAAATTCTCCAATTTTAAATACTATTTCTTTTTCCACACAGGTTCTGTTCCAGGTTGTCAGTTTCTATAATTCCCATGATTTTTGGATGTTGGCTACAGTACTAAAGCCTTATACTCATTCAAGGCCTCTGTAATATCTGGTCCCAGTTTAATTGAATGAGTTTTGTCCCACTGCACAGATCATTATTGCCGAAGAAGTGCAAAGTCATGCAATTTTTTTAATACCCAAACTAATTATCAAGAGCAGAACCATAGTTTTTAAATTCCCTGACAGGAGAACAGGAATAAACCTTGGAGAAGGAAGAAGATATAAATGGAGCAGGAAGACACTGGCTGGCTGAGAGAGGCTTCCTTCCACTTCCAAATTACTAATCAGTGATGTCAGTGTGGGAGAAGACATGTTCTGACAATGAAGACTGCTATGGTAAGGGATTAGTCTTTGGAGTAGAGAAAAGAGAAAGATTGTAATCCTGATGGAAAGGGAAAGCATCTCCTCAGGACCCCCAGGACCAAGTTCTCAGCATAAAGGAGATTTATTTGTTCCAGAGGGACAAAGGGCAGGGAATAGACACAAAGACAGGAGATAGAAGACAAGGGAGAAGGGGTAGGGAACAAGGGAGAGGGGCAGGGATATTTGTCCCAGAAGGACAAAGGACTGCCTCTGGACAGAGGGGTGAGTCACATAGGCAAATGGCAGTTTGTAAAGGGAAAGGGGAACCCCATGTTAGGATGAGGCGTTTAGTTTTAATTGGACCTGTTAATTAGGTGAGCCAAAGTGGACTTCTGCTTGCTGGACTTTGGTAGTCAGCCCCAGGAGGAGGAAGTGGCCAAATGAGGGAATCGACCTTGGTAGCTAGTTTTAGAAAAGTAATCTAATGGTTTTTAGTGAGGTAGAGGGACTGGGGAGAAGGGCAAGGTCACCAGAGCCATGCCTGTCATGCTGGAGCTGGCCAGGGTTGCTTCACTGACTGTTAACATCAGAAGAGGAGATTTTTTTTAATATATTCTATTCTAGTTGTTAAGGATACTTGTTCCTCTTGCAGAGGACACAGGTTCACAGTACCTTAAGTACCCTATATCACAACAATTATTTCCAGTTCCAAGTGATCAACACTCTCTTTTGGCCTCTGGTCACACCAGCATGCACATGGTACACAGACATACATGCAGGCAAAACACCCACACATAAAATAAAATTAATTTTTACAAGATCTATTCTAAATCCTACTTTCTAAGATTCCATAGATTTTTAAAATTTGTTTTATTTTATTTTTAGACTTTCCTGGATGAGTGATTATAATATGTAGTCAGGTTTGAGATCCCATGGTACCAAGAATTTTCTGCTTCTAAATGTCATTAAAATAGCATATATTTATACAAATTGTGGACTCTAACACACATACACATACACACACACACCTACAGACAAGCAGGGTTAGCCAGGTTAAAATTTTGAAACTTTTCTGAAGGGTTTTTAATATTTGCTCCTCACTACTAAAGAGACTTCTAAAAACAATTTTTAGGAGAGAGGCTGGATTAATGGACTAGAAATTCAAAGTTGGATAAGTTAGTGATGACAACAAAGGCCGGTAGGATCTTTTGATTCCATATTCAAATGGAGTCAAAGTAATAAAATCACTGAAATGGTGGTTTAGAAGAAAAGAGATGGACAGAAACAGAGTTAAGATGAGAAAGCTACATGATTGAAAATGAACTACTTTTGAGGTCAACATGGAAAGAGGAGAGTCCTCTTCTCTGAGCTGTTTTAATGTTTCACTGTGAGCCACAAGAAGAGTATAACAGGCTACATATTCATACCAGAGTTGAGAAGCAGTTGTCAATCAATTTCTATTATTTTTGCCTTCATGTTGCCTACGGCTCTTTGATATATGTTTTGGTATGAGTGAATAGAGACATCTGAGTACAAAGCATAGAGTATGGTTGGTATATCAGGTAAGAGAAATTAGGTAAACATCACTGTGGGTGGGAATGTGTATGTATGTGGGGGTAAAGAGAACCTTTCCACCTAGCCTGACCTTTCTCCTCGGGTCTCAGGAGACATCTGTCTGCATCCTTTCCTCTCTTCTTCCTGCCCCTGTCTTTGCCATAAATTTTATTATGACTTAGAATTTGTTCATGCAGGAAAGGGAGAAATGACATCTATGTCCCCAGCAAGTTTTACATGTTCACACAGTATAAATATATAGTAAAAATTAACATATCTTTGACTAAGGCTTAGGGACTTAATCAAATCTTCGTTTGTGTGTGTCTTGATCACCCTCATTTCTGATTTTTTTCTAATGAAGTTTATATCTTTAAAGGTATCATAGTTAAAAATGTTTTATGGATAGCCCATACTTCATCCCATACACACATTATGTATTTTAAATAAATATCAAAACTCAGAGCATTTTCTTCCTTTGAAGAGAGAAAAATTGCCCTTAGTCTCTGACCTTGAATGGTAAGAAATGCTTTGGCTCAAGCTACATATCTGATCCCATTTGTCCATGGTAGCTCTGTATTATCCTGAGGAGAACCACAAACAGACCGAAAAATGAGGGACTGTATGAATCAGCCCAGTACTGTTCCAGGAGAAGAACAGGTGCAAGGAGACCCATTTAGCCTCACTCAGCTCTTAATTTGTGTCATTCTTCCACCATGCCTCATGAAGGACATTTTTGGTGCTTTTGAAGAGATGGGGTAATATATTTACAAGTTTAAAATGGGTTCATTAAGTTTAATCATTCTGCTCATCAAAAATCTGCAACTTTATGAGAGGAAATCAGTTATTGTCAAAGTTTATATGCTAATGACCCTCTTCATAGTCAAAGCACATTTAGCATCCTTATTCATAGGCCAGATGAGGACTTAGAAATACTGAATTTTAAAACAAAGTGCCTTTCCCCCTTTTATGATAGGGAAAAAGAAGACTGAATATGAGCAAAGTAAGCATTTTTGTCATAGTCTCCACACAATGGGACACCCGCTTCAATCATATATGCTTATTTAATACAGACTGCAGCCCTGACTTTAAAATGCATAATCAAACACAAAAGTATACATAGACTAACCTCAGTTCACATTAATGGACTTGGTAGTTCCCATCAAAAACCATCATGTTCCATTTAATAGGTAATGATATGAATGATATAGATACCTATCAAGGTGCTGAGAAAATATGATTAAACACACTTCTGAATCATCGATAAATCGCTATGAGATGTACAATTTTGGGTTGTGTGTTGATTGAAATGTTTAAGTCACAAAGATCTTCCGCACATAGACATATAGAGAATTTGAAAAATAATACAAGCTTTTTAGGAAGTGTTTTCTGTCCAGTGTAGAGATAAGAGCCTGATCTTCATTTTACCCCTGGTTAATGTTTGGTGGAATGGAAGATTTAGAGCCTCAAGATTTCTTGCCTCTTTATGTACTAAAACTATATCCTGATTGACACTTTTTTTTATTTTTTGTTTTTCAAGACAGGGTTTCTCTGTACCTTTGGAGCCTGTCCTGGAACTAGCTCTGTAGACCAGGCTGGCTTCGAACTCACAGAGATCCGCCTGCCTCTGCTTCCCGGGTGCTGGGATTAAAGGCGTGCGCCACCACAGCCTGGCTTCTGATTCACACATTTAAATTAGCAAGACAAGTTAGCAATAAACAGAGCTACAGAAGCCCAAAAGGAAGGTTAGTACATTTAGGGATTTCCTTAGAACCATGAGAACCAGGTCTTTGTTCTTGTTTTGGCATGTGTTGGGTTCTATATGCTGGGCTCTTAGGTTAGAATGGTGCTTTGGTGCCTGTAACATGGTGTTAGTTGTGTTACATTCTGGAGGCTTGTTATAATCGTTTTTACTTTTAATCTCACTCTTTCCAGATTATATTAATTGTACTGTGGCTACTACACTGCTTGTCTTTTATTGCTCAGTCGAGTGTTGATCCTGTGACAGGCAAGACACTTCATTGCGAATGCATTTCTAGCATGAAGAAATTGCACCAATACCTAAAGCAATGGAAAATTTTGCTTCTAATTAAAGAATGGGAATTAAGAAGCATAGTGGTATTTTCAAATATAGAATATGTAGTCAGTTCAATGTTAATGATTTTGTTCTTTTAGCACTCTCTTTACCATAGTCTATTCTTACAAGTAGCATTTGGGCAACAAAACATCAGTAAAGTTGTGCTGCTACCAGCAGATGTATCTGCATTTGCTTAACCCTTTCAAGATAGTTATGCTTGAGTGAGTTGAAAAGTGTCTAGGAAGTGAGAACAACACACCACCCATGATGGATTTGGAGGACAAGATTAATTTAAGATGAAAGATTAGCCTTTTATGTAAGTGGCCCTTTCCCATTCACTGGAAGCCCAGGTGGAAGCAAAGGGGAAAAGGAGAGACCCCAGGACAGGTATTTTCTTTCTCTGGCTGCTGGCTAATGTGGTGGGAGTGGCTCTGCTTTATGATATTCTCTCTCCATGGTGAACACACTGAACTGAAATGCTTGGGGTCATGAACAAAAGAAATAATCCTCCTTTAAGTTGTTTTTTAGTTTATAGTTCAGGCCCAAAGTTGAACTAACATAATTCTAAACTCAACACATAGTCTCTATCTTCAGATAGTGGTCAAGTTTAGGGCATTTACACTATGCCCTGCTACCAAGGAACTGCTAATATGTAAATAATCTAATACACTCAGTATCGTATTTATCAGAATATTAAATACTAAAGTAATTTAAAAAGGAAAACTGCATATGTAAAATTTTTGATAAAATTGTGCTTACTCTATGGCATATATTGGACCTTTCCTTTGTATATGTTAGATACCAAAAATGTGGTTGAATTTAGTATGTTTTTCCAAAATTAAAGCATTCAAACATTAATACATTAAATGAATGTAAAAGCACAAAAGGTCTCCTTCAAAAAACATGTCATACATTTAGGGGGTGAAACCGTATAAGGGTCATCCTTCAGAGGCTGTATTTCAGGTTCATATAAAATGAATCATTTATTTCCAGATAGTACATACCATGTTGTGAGAACTGGAGGAAGATGCAGTATAAAATCGGGGTCTGTGTCACCTTCTACTTACATAGTGTGTCTCTTTTCATTAAATTAACCTTTTCTGTCACAAAATTGATACCTGCTCACTTTATTGAAAGATTCATTTGGATCCCTGATTTTGGTAGACTGCTATGTCCTCACTGTGTTCTAGATGTGAAGGTATGGGAGAAGAAATAAAGGGGATGATGGAGTACAGTGAATCTTGGTGGAAGGGTAGGTAGCAGCCACAGTGAGGAAGGCAAAGCTATACAGCAAGGTAAACAATAGGAGCAAGTGTGTGAAAGGATGGAAAGGCACAGCATGTGTGGACAAGCACAGCTGCTCTAGCCTGGTGCAGTGGTGCATGCTTGCAGTCCTCACTAAGGCAGGATAATTGCTTGAGCCCAGGAGTTTGACTGATCTAGGAAAATAGCACCATTCCATCTCCAAAGTGGAGGGAGAGGAATACTTTAATTTTACTAAAGAAAAGGATACATACAGATATTTCAATACAGGATTTTTGAAGTATATAGTGGATAGCTAGATGATGCAGAGAGAATACTCAGAGATTTAAAGCAGAGTATAGAAGCTGAAATAATAGGAAATACTGAAAGCCAAAGGGTGCTCAGTGGAGGAAACGCCAAAAGCAGAGAAAGGCTACTATAGAGGAGGTGCCACCACAGGCAAACACAAGCACAAAGCAACAGAAGCAGAAATTGCATTAGTAATTCTAATTGTTTTACCTCTCTGTACTCACTTCCACTGAACTGTGGATTTTCCTTATCCTCCCACTCTGAATCTAAGTTCAATTATAGAGCACAGGTGGCACAGTAATTGGTTTGAAAAATAAAAGCAGCTTGGGCATTTGGTCTATGTCTGTACCTCATAAAGGACAAGCCTGGGTAATTTACTGTTGCTAGGAAGTTAAGTCACTCCCAGCTGAACCCAGACTATGAACCAACACTTAACCTGACTCACAGACTTATTTGGAAATAATAAGTGCTATTTTAATTCACCGAGGTTGGAGGTTATTTGTCATGTAGCAATAGTTGATTAATACATAATTCCAAAGGAAAATTTTCAGAGCTATCAAATAGCAGGAAAAAAAGAAAATAGGATAATGATTGAAAAGAGGATACCAAATCAGGGATTGGAAGGATTCTTCCTATTTCATCAGAAAGTGTGGGTTGAAAATCAGGGCTGTGATTTGAAGAGTGTGAGGATAAAGCAATCTACCTTTCATGGAGCTAGACTATGAAGGCAGTGTGGCAAGATAAAGGGCAATAGTTAGAGGAATATGGGTAGAAGTGTGTGCAAGTTGAAAATGCTAGAGAGTCGGTATATTTATATGCTTAGAAGAAAGAACTAACAAAAAGACAATTTTCATATCCACTCTTTTATATAAAGTAAGAAGAGTGGCTGAAAAGATGGTTCACAGGTAAGCATAGATGTTCTACAAGAAAAACTGAGTTTGACTCCCCACCACCTATAGAAAATGTCGGCATGTATGCACATAACCATAAACCCAGCATTATGAGTAAAGAAGGCATATCTCAGTCTAGCTGAAAGTCTGATCTTCTGGTTCAGTGAGAGGCCCTGTCTCAAGGCAATACAGTAATGATGATCTACAGAGAAAGATGCCTGATGCCCTGCTCTGGCCTCTGCATGTACATGGTGTAGTGGCATTTCAATTGTATTTTTAATAAACTTTACCTGAAGATCTGAAAGTAAAACAGCCCCACTGGTCAGCGTTACAGACCAGGTAATGGTAACACACACCTTTAATCCCAGTAGCCACACTAGTTGCCATAGAAACCAGGCAGTGCAGGCCTTTAATCCTGGTGGTGCCACCCCTTAAATCCTAGCCCAAGAGAGGATTATAAAATGGGAGGAGACAGCTCTCAGACTCAGTCTCATTTTGAGATTCTTGGAGGCCATATCACCATTTTGGACTGAGGTCGAAGTAAGCCAGTGGTTGGTTGCTTTGCTTTTTGGATCTTCAGGTTGAACTCCAGTTTCTCTGAGTTTTTGTTAATCATGCCTCAACGTGGTGAACACATACATGCATGCACCACATACACAGCACGTCATTCCATACACAGAAATACACATGCAGATAAAATAAAGTAACTTACAAAGAGGGATAACCATTAATCTCTGCCAGGAGGTTAAAAGAGGGAAGTTTGCTTTGTTCCTGAGAACATTAACACAGGATTGTAAATATGTAATAGTGAGTACATACACTGGTACTATTTCTCCAGAAAGGTCTTATATCTGCCTTGGGGTAGATGGGGAGTGAAGGACTTTTAGTTTGGAATATTTCAAGGTAGTGTGATGGACTGAAGGCAAGAGACAGTGAAGCCAAAGCCCCACATAGGGAAAGAAGATGCATAAGTGCAACCGGACAGGCTAGCTATGGGCTATATATAAATATATATAAATATATATATAAATTTAAATAAGAGTTGACTTTTTTCCGTATGAGAACAATCCCACAAAAGGAATCTAGGGTCACGCTGTAAGTCTACGATGCCATTATTGTCACATCACTACATCTTCTTCCTCCTTGTTACATGGTTTTGTTGCAGTATTGGCTCCTGGACAAGGGCATCATCCCAACTGAGTTCTATGCAGGGAGCAGAATGGAGGGAGTACTGTCATTCTCTTAAGGAGGAAGGGTAGTCTTTCACTCGGACTTCCCTTAACCTCCTTGTTCAGAGTCATGCTGCATCACCTCCCTTGTTGCAAAGGAGAATTCCAGGCTTTTATGTTTTTAGCTGCTCTAGTAGAGGGGTACCAGAAAGGGAAATTCAACAACGGGTTAATAACACAGAGTGTCTGTCATAGAAATGACTCCAAGGAACTGACACATTTCAAGAAAAAGAAGGAACCAGGGAAAGAAAACTCCAGAAAATTTAGGGCTTGAGTTTAGTAATGTAAAAAGTTAGTGCTATTAAGAACCTATATGCATTTTCATAGCTAAAACAAGTCCTGTTGTATTCATTTAAAAGCCTAAAAGGAAAAGAAATCAGGGAGACTACAAAGAAAATTAGGTAACAGGTTCAAGACAAAAAAATCAACAATCACTGATATATCAATTATATATTGCTTTATAATAATGATAAAATATTAGCAACATTCATCTGTAAATTCTTTTTAGAAACCTCTTGATCAATTGGGTAATCTGGGTTTTGCTATTAGTTCTGGGTTCTGCTGACTTCAGCTTAGATTTTAATATATCTGAGGTCAAATGGCTCAATCTGGTGATGGTTGGTCTAGAGACATTCTTTTTCTCTCAACATGGTCCCAAAATTATAGGTTGGATTTATTCTTATCCAGAGGAAGGCACAAAGTCTCTTGTGTTCTGGTCTTGGAATATAATTAGAACAATGTAATAGATTGCTTTTACTTTGCATTGGGTAAAGCAAGTTACAAGACTATCCCAGATGCTAAAAGTGAGGAAATGGATTCCATCTTTATGGAAAAGGAACATACATCTTATAATATAAATATATTTAGTATGTAGATACAAAGGAGGAAAACTGGAGTCATTTAGTTAAAATCTGTTACATTGTATGTTTTCTTGAATAATTATTGAAATTCATAACTCTGGAAATTATATTTGCTTCATATAGATAGCAGTAAATGTCCACATCTCAACCTATCTTAGGTCAGTCAAAAGAGGTGATTTAAAATGTCAGGGATGCTGGGTACTTTTAACCCTAAGCACTTGGGAGGCAAAGGCAGGTGAACCTCTGCAAATACAAGGCCAGTCTGGCTTTTAGAGTGAATTTCAGGCTAGCCTGAGGTATATAATAAGACCCTCTCTCAAAAAGGTCAGA
Source organism: Dicrostonyx torquatus (assembly GCA_028555095.1). NCBI lineage: Eukaryota > Metazoa > Chordata > Mammalia > Rodentia > Cricetidae > Dicrostonyx > Dicrostonyx torquatus. The sequence continues at coordinate 581,925 of JAQHUG010000466.1, read as the reverse complement.
AATGAGGGCTGTAGAGTTTGATTAGTAATTAAAAACACTTATTGCTCTTGCAAAGGACACAGGTTCAGTTCCCAGCACTCATATGGCAGTTAACAGTCTTGTGGAACTCCAGATCCACAGTATCTGATACCTTCTCCCGCATTCCATGGGCACTACAAGTATATGGTGCATAGACATACATGCAGGCAAAACACCCACACACATACAGTAAAAATAAAATTTAATAAAAAGTCAGTGTTGTTAGTAATAAATAGGTGGACATATAACACTTAGAATTTCCCATGGTTCAGGTTTTTTTTTTTTCATTTGACATGTTAACCCTAGTAGCATTGAATTCTTGTCATTTATTTAATGATAATTTCCCCACTCATATAATAAAGTATAAATTCATCATTGAATTGCTTGGTTATCATATGCCTGGTTTATCAAGCAACTTAGAGCATTAGTAAGTCTCAAACACACAGCGATGGGATGTGGGGGAAGAGAACTTTTTGTATATTCAATGATCCTTAACACATCTGAAACTAACAGCATCAATTCTAGTGTTCTCAAGGCTGTGATTATCAATGGTTCTGACTGCATTTGTTCCTGTCCAGAGCACACATCTTTCCATCTGTGGCAGCAGAGCCCACCTTCTCCCCTCTGATATTCTTTCCTCTTCCCCCTTTCTATTAGCTTTGTATGAACACAGGATTAGAAGAAGGAAAAATTGGAACCCTAAGCCTACGATCTGAATGACTAAAGTTTCTCTGACTATGATGTTCTCAGCTATCACAATGATGCTGCTATCAAGTTACTGGACCTGAAGAGGAACCTACTTCCCTTAGCAGTTGTTAAATGATGAATCAGTACAGACGCCAAGAAACAGAAGACATTTAAGCTCAATCACAGCTTTTTACACAGTTTAACAAATTTTCCCTTGAAAGTCACTTTCTTTCCAATGACACTTTTCATGCTAGTGTGTTAAAAATGTCACTGACTCAAGCTTTTTATTAACTTGTCAATGTATCCAAAGCGTTTCTCAGAGCCTTCATGGGGCTTTTCTTGTCTATTAAACCTACATGGTGCCACATAGGCTTTCCTCTCTAATTAACAGTGACAGGTTCTTTTTAGTGGAAATATTCCACTCTCACAGTACAAGAGGGAGCAGGTGGGTGGAAATGGCTTTGGATCATTTGCTAGGCAAGGAAAGGGAAGCTAACAGTGCTAACAACCATATGGCTTCAAAGGGAATATTGAGCAAATGGGCCTAGGCATGAAGTCAGACAAATCAACAATGTGTTGAAGTGACACAGGCTGCTTCCGCTAAAGGAAATGGAGTATTTTGGAATGAGACTTTTCCTTACCTTGAGACTACATTGCTGAGTCCACAACTTCAGTTTATCTATACTGCTGGCATGTGAGATTGTCTGGGAGCTTTGGAATTTCTCTGTGGTGTTTGTGGCCACTATTCCCCACTCCATAGGGGTATTTTGTTTGATTGATTTTTCAAAGCAGGGTTTCTCTGTGTATCTCTGGCTGTCCTGAAACCTGCTTTATAGACTGTACTGGCCTCAAAATCAGAGATCCTTGGGATTAAAGGGATGCACCACCACCAGGTAACTTCCATAGGTGTCTTTGATAGACCAAAGTTTTCTGTTTGTTTTTGAGTAATCTCCACAGTCTGACTTCTTCCTCAATTTCACTGGTTCATATCATCCTGGACAGAACTGTGGATGCTATTTGACTTCCACCCACTTCATCATGTCAATAGAATCAGATTCCAGGGCATGGCTCTTTCTCATTTTGATTCCAAATTTTCTAACATAATGAAAGATATGGCTCAGATTCTTGGAACATCCTTAAAAGGAGGCCAAGAAATTTTAGGGTGGTTGTAGCAGAGTCAGGCTTACTTTTTCTGTCACAGAAAGTACTCATTTATGCAGAATGACTTGAGGATGACAGATCCTACCTTTCACCCAGATATTTATATGAAAAGCTTGCTAGAAAATCCAAAGTTCATACTATTGGATGACGAATCTGTTTGGCAAGTTCTAAATTTCAAATAAAAGGATCCGTTGCAATTTCCATTCCCAGTTTAAATGGCACACAAGCATAATATTCAAACACAGGATGCTTTTGGGTGTCTAGCTTTAGGTGTGCCATGTGTAGATCTTGGAAGTTTTTATCTCAAGAAAATACACACTGAAAAAAACCCTCCAATCTTCCTTCATTTATTAGAGACCTGAGGTGCTAGGGGAAGTAACATTGTGAGTTGTGGAGAGTCACAGCCCAACTTTGTTTACAGGAAACAGAAACAAGTTGGGCTATGCTCTAGTAAGAACATTTAAGTAAGAATTTTTAGGACATGCTGGAAGCTGACTGTAGACCAGGATTGAGAGAGAGACTATCCTTGGGAGGCATGCTTATGTAGATACTTGTATTTTCTTGGAATTTATTTCCAGAAACCTTATCATGTATTCCCGGTTAAAAAAAAGAGAGAATGATCCCCTAGTGACTATGGCAGAGTGATCAAAAGAAAAACATCATGAATTGCTTATTCTTTATGCCAGAAGCTTAATCTGTTAAGTGTAAAGACTTTGGGAGAAGGAGCTTCCCCACATAAGAAGGGCACTTCCCCTATTTCATTCCCTTCTGGTTATTTCTCTTAAGAGAGGAAAGCAAAGCCTTTGAATGTTACAAAACTAAGACACGAGACTGTTAACAGGATAAGGGTGCCACTGTAAAGACAGTGGATTTCTTTCTTTTTTATATTAATTTATTTTTATATAATGTTATTTAGTGTTTTACCTGCATGTATACCTGTGTGAAGGTGTTAGACCCTGGAACTAAAATTACAGTGAGTTGCCACATGGGCTCTGGGAATTGAACTCAGACCTATGGAAGAGCAGCCAGTGTTCTTATTTTGATATCTATTGAGCTCTACATTTCTCTCTGCTCCCCTCCCT
>JAQHUG010000466.1:559607-578135 GCA_028555095.1 Dicrostonyx torquatus | reverse complement strand
AAAAAAAAAAAAAAAAAAAAAAAAGCAGCCAGTGTTCTTAACCACTGAGGCATCTCTCCAATCTCAAGATAGTAGATTTCAAATGAAAGTTCAGCATGATGGTAACTCTTGGGTTTTATTAGAGATAGATAATGTCAACAAGGGAAGCAAAAATAAAGACAGCCAGTATATAATAAATACAGTTAGTATATAACTCAGTGATAGAAGATTTACCTAGTATGCATGAAATTTCCGGTTTCATCCCTAGCACTATAAACAAGCAAACATTAAGTAAGGGGACAAATACCTTAAAAGACTTCATAAGCTCTGATACCCACAGTTACAGATACAATCAAACACAGCCCAACTCCTAGCCACATTAACATGGAATTTATAGTAAAGGCCCATGTTTCTATTAGCTAATATATTATGCTTGACTTTTAATAAATAATTCAAACCATCTTTAAAAGGAGTGAAAAAAATCACAGTATGTGGTAGTCCCTTTGTGTGCTCTGATTACTATTAATAAATAAAGAAACTGCCTTGTCCCATTGATAGGGCAGAACTTAGGTAAGTGGGGAAGACAGAACTAAATGCTGGGAGGAGGAAAGAGTCAGAGAGACGCCATGGATCCTCCACCTGAGACAGTTGCAGGTTAGAATTTTGCCAGTAAGCCACTGCCATATGGCGATATACAAATTAATAGAAATGGGTTAATTAATGTAAGAGTTAGCCAACAAGAAGCTAGAGCTAATGGGCCAATAAGTGTTTTAATTAATATAGTTTCTGTGTGGTTATTTTGGTTCTGGGCAGCTGGGACAGACAAGCAGTCTCTCCTTGCTACAACTGATGCCAACGTGATGGACTAGATCCATTTAAAAACCTGAGAGAGCTTAATTTTAAACAAGACAGGTTTTTTTTCTGACTCAGCCATAGCAAGAGAAAAGAAAAGTGCAGTTTTAAAATGCCGGCTTTCTGAGCTATGCTGCTAACACAACCTCTGGCTCTTGTGGGCAACAGAGCGTTTGGATGGGGTTTGTGAGTAAAGTGCCATGGCTTGCTTGATGGCAACATGAACTCGCTGTGTGCCTGGAAGTGGGGCAGTGCATGAGGCTCAGAGGCACAAGCAGCTCAGAGGCACAAAAGGCTCCACCATGCTAAGCTGTGCAGAACATGGGCAGGAACTACTGTTTTTATCATAATAATAGTGCAACTTAAGTTTTAGATGGCAGGCAAACAGGTGATACCGTATTACCCCTACTAATGGTGAAACTTCAGTTTTTAAGAAGAGTTTAGCATTTTAAGAAGTGCTCCTGGACAGTAAAGAATTACAGATTCACAATAGGACAGATTCAAACATACATGGCCTCTAAATGGGTCACAGTGTTGGATAAAAGTATGTAGGCTTGGGAAAGAGAAGAAAAAGAGTATAGAAAGTCATGAAATAAAATTAATGCTTTAAAAAAAGGGTAAAGTCTTTAAAGAGACAGAGGACAGACAGTCAGATTAAAAGGAGTAAAGAAAAATAAGCTGTGTAAAGATAGAAAATACACAGAGAGTCTGGATTCTGTATATTATCGTGTTATTTTTTAATTTTTTGACTGTGAAGGAACTAAGTACAAAGAGACATTTCATTGTATGGGCTGGTATTATAAAGGTATCATGACTTTCAAATTTGGGTCTAAGGACATGCTGCTTTGGAAAAGAGATTCTTCTTTTGTTTTCATAGAAGATGAGAACATGTGGATTGCTTCTAGATCAATATGGTTTCATGGAACAAGACCCCCTGAAAGGTTGCTGTAAACACCTCCACAAAGAAAATATTTCACCTAACTGCTGACTGAGATGAACCTAGCACAGAAAATACACCATTAAAGACCTGATTAACAGTGCCACAAACATCAGGAAGTAGTATGAACAGAACTACATCCATATTCCCAAATATTGTTTATAATTATTTGTTTACATTTAAAGGGGGATATGCTATAGAGATGAATAATTTGTTTTTAGTACAGATCTTGGTTTATTGATACAAATTTAAGGTCAATTTTGTTATATGTATTTCTGTTCTTGATTAAGGTATTGTGATTGTGTAGCTCATTTAAATATATAATGTATAATTAAGAAATGTAAGTTAATAGATAATCATCTATTATTGTCAAGCTTGTAGTCATGTTAGTTAGGTTTTCTAGATGTATAGAGATATCTTGCAGTTACTTTCAGAATATGGCAATTAAATGTTTTAAAAATTTAGGTCTTTTCATGACAGTGAGACACATCTGCTCCTGGCAGCACCAATCTACTTCAAAGGGATGATGTGCATTGAAGAGGCTCCTTATGGAGCTGGTTAGCCATTTGGGCAAGAAACTGCTCTTGCCTGAACTACTTTACTGGACATGCAGGACCCATAGAGAAGTGACTGCTGAACTTGCCTAAAGGTGAAATGATCCTTCAGAGTTCTTGCTTCATGAAAGAGTCTGCGAGACATTCTGCAGGATACAGAATAAAGTGACTGAACTGTCTTTGAAATTTCCTGCTTCATGGAAATGTCTGCTGTAGGCTGAAGATGAATGCTCCAATGGTACAGAAGAACTTTGGGTAACTGTCCAGGCAACAAGATGTCTCTGTCATTTCTAGAGTTTTGGCAGTTGCTTACAATGCACTTCCTGTTTATTCAGGTAATATTATATCCTTCTGGAGTCTTTGATGGAGTTGAAGAATAGATAGATAGTTATAGTTATAATATTCCTTAGTTATGATAAAAGACAAAGTAGATATAAATATTGCAACTGCAATTCTTATTTGATAAATGTTTTGTTATATGAAATTTTACTATGCTAAAATTAAAATCTTCCTTTTTATTTAAACAGAAAATGGGAGGTGATGTGGGAATCTTGTCTGTGTGCACTGATTACCATTAATGAATAAAGAACCTGCCTTGGCATGTTGATAGGGCAGAACTTAGGTAGGCGGGGAAGACAGAACTGAATGCTGGGAGAAGGAAAGAGTCAGAGAGACGCAATGGATCCTCCACCTGAGACAGATGCAGTAAGCCACTGCCATGTGGCGATATACAAATTAATAAAAATGGGTTAAATTAATTTAAGAGTTAGCCAATAAGAAGCTAAAGCTAATGGGCCAAGCAGTGTTTTAATTAATATAGTTTCTGTGTGGTTATTTTGGTTCTAGGCAGCTGGGACAAACAAGCAGACTCTCCTTGCTCCAATAGTATGGATCTGGGAATGTATCTTCATGGGTAGAATGCTTACTTAGCATGCATGAGGCCCTGTGTTTGACCTCCGCATTGCATTAACCTGGTGTGGTGGATCATACAGGTTCTGTAATCTTGACATTCAGGAGTGGAGGCAAGGGGATTAGAAGTTCCAGGATATCAACTAGATAACCAACTCAAGCCCAGGTTGGGTTTCAAGGGACCTATGTTCAAAAATAAAATCATAAGATAAATGAAGGAAAGAAGGAAGAAAAAAATTAAACCAGGACACAGATGTAGCAATTATCACAGAATAGAGTTAAAACAACTGTAGTTAGGGAGAATTGAAAGAAGACTTAGTTAAGAGCAGTTGCTGTTTTACCAGAGGCTGTGGGCTGGATTCCAAGTACTCACATGGTGGCTCACAACTGCCTGTAACTACAGATTCAGAAGATTTGATTCCATATTTTGTCTTCCATGGGCACCAAGTATACATGTGGTACATATTGATCAATGCAGGGAAAAGATATGCATATGCATAAAATAAAAATAAATATTAAACATAATTGTAGTTAATACATTAAGTATTGTAGTATATAAACAGATAACATGTAAACACACATCAGTAATTTAAGTAGAGGGTAAGAATTCTTTAAAAAGGGATACTAGAAATAAAATTCTAACAGAAATAAAAAATATTTTTGATGGATTCATCATTATTCTGGACATTGCTAAGGAAATAATCAATGAACTGGAAAGCAAGTTAGTTGAGACTTTCCAAAATTAAATGAAAAATAGAATATTATCTACAGGTCTTCAGCAAGTAAAATAACAGTTTTACCATAATTACCACAATTAAAACATACTTTGGGGGAGATATGAGATTGCATAAAGGATACCCTTTTCTAGACACATTATAATGATCCATAAAATGTTTCAGCAAGCTCCTTATTTGCAATTGATTAAATTCTGAAGAAGAAACTTTCTAACCAATGATATTGCTATTTTATCTGAGACTATTGGAATTATTAAGGAATCAGTTTATATACATTGATAAAGATGTTTGAACTGTTTAACATGAAGGAAGATTTATTTTTCTCCCATAAGAAGCTTCAAGCTGATAGTTAGAAAGATAAATACCCCGAGCCACAAAAGGTCTCACATTACTTTCTTTTTGTAGCTTTGCCATCATCTATGATATTTTCTCATCTTCTGAGTCATAGTTGACTCATTATCAGCATGTCTCTGTTAACAAATATGGGAAAAGGGGAAAGGAAGCAAAGCCTACAGATTGTACTTAACAAATATGGAAAAGGGGGAAAGGAAGCAAAGCCCACGGATTGTCCTTTTAAGAATGAGTAAATGATTAAATATGTCACTGGCCCTTCCTAGGTTTGTCAACAATTTCTTTTACTTAGTAACTTTTGTGCTCAGCTCTTGTCTTTTTCTTTCCTGTGCGCTCAGAGTACCAGTGACTTAACTGAAGGCACCTGAAACACTGAGTTTTGGAGGGAAGGCAAAAGCTTTTAGCTGAGCTTTTGTGTTGGTCTGGTCCTTGCAAGCTGGTCAAGAATAATTATGTAGGGCTCTTGAGTGGGCATTGGTGTTGCAGAACTGTAATTCCAGATATTTAGGAGGCTGAGTGAAGAGGCTCATGAATTCAAAGCCTGCTTGGTTTATAGAGTAAGACTTGGAATGACCATTTTGTCTCTATGGTGCAGGGACTATCAGTTTCTTTGCTTAGTTCACAAGTGCTAAGGAAATAACTAAATAATTCTTATTCTGTTAAGTCAGCCTCACTTCTTTTTAAAAAAATATTTATTTATTATGTATACAATATTCTGTCTGTGTGTATGTCTGCAGGCCAGAAGAGGGCACCAGACCTCATTACAGATGGTTGTGAGCCACCATGTGGTTGCCAGGAATTGAACTCAGGACCTTTGGAAGAGCAGGCAATGCTCTTAACCACTGAGCCATCTCTCCAGCCCCAGCCTCGCTTCTGATGCTAAGTTCAATGTTGTTTTATTCCGTTGCTCCATCTAAAATTATACACGGCACATATAAGTTTATGAGTATACATAAATATATACATATATATGTTAAATGAAGTTATACCACTTGGGCCACCAATTTCCCGGACAAGAGCCAGAGACTACCTAAAGAAAACCCTTAATATCAGGCATGAGTAGCCTTCATCTAAGTTGTTAGTTATGGTGTTTTCAGTGACTCTCAGAACAATACAGGCTATTTATGTTGCCCTTGGTTACCTCTAAGAAATTTAAATTCCTCTTGCTGAAGACACCATACACTTTGGACAAAGGATTTAGAAGATTTGAGCTTGGTCTAAGTTGAAAGTCTCCTCCCTACAGTCTAGCTTTCATAGTATCAGAAAGTAGTGTATAAGCTGGCAAGGGAGGGAAGTGATCAGCAGTCCCATACAGCAGAGATGCCAATGAGCTTTAACAAGGACCACCATGGCAAGATATCCCTAAAGGTGCACTAGTGCCACTCATAGTTTAGAAATAACCAATAGTTGTCTGATTGAACTTACAACCCACTCAATAGGAGAGAAATCATGCCTAGTACAAGAAATATAGCCAACTACATAGGGCTGGTGAGGACATGCATCCCAGAAATAATTTACTGCCATTGTTTTACTACATTAGCATGATCCTTAACTTTATTGGAAAATGTATCCTCATACACATAGATAAGTGTTCCTCTCACCACTCATCAAAGAAGCTTCTCTAAAGAAGCTTCTTCTCAAACAGAGACCACTGTAGAAAACACCAACAGGTCGTAATTCAGAGATCAGTGAATCATGTGGAGACCAGGCCCAAAAGACACAACTACAACTCCTGCACTTAAAACTCAGTGAAGATCTTGGCAGAGGAGGCAGAAGGATTGCAGAGCCAGAGGACCAGGAAGTCAGCTCTGAAATAGCATTTCCTAGAAACAATAGGGAATCTACACCCATGATACCTCAACAATTTGGTTGCTTTCAAAGACTCAACAAATGATACTGTGGAAGGGGGAAATCTCACAGAGTCCTACCCTTAGACCAAGACGTTTGGGCAACTAATAGTTACTGCAATGGAGGGATTAGCCTTTCATCAGGATGAACCCCTTCATTGGTTATCCAATTCAAACTAGTCCGCCTTGAAATTTTTTTTGTTGTTGTTGTTTGTTTTTTCGGGACAGGGATTCTCTATAGCTTTGGAGTCTGTTCTGAAACTAGCTCTTGTAGACCAGGCTGGTCCCGAAGTCACGGAGATCCATCTGCCTCTGCCTCCCGAGTGCTGGGATTAAAGACATGTGCCACCACCGCCCGGTATCAGCCTTGAAATTGTATACACACAAAGTACACTAAAGGGACTCAGCAGGTTGTATTTATATATTTATGCATATGCATGTTACAACAACAATAAAAAGAGACCACCATTTTGAGAGAGTTGGCAGGGACATGAAATACAAAGGAGGTTGGGGCATAAACAGGCTTGGAGGGAAGATAAGGAAATGGGGAAGTGATGCAGTTGTATTTTAATTTTTAAAATTTTAATAAAAAAGAAAATAATATCCTGAAAAATAATCATTTTTTTCCTCACAGACAAGTCTAACTTTGGAGGCAGACAGACATGTATGACAACTTCTCAAAGTCATCTGACTTTCTTCTTACTTGTTATCACGAAGTTATCCTCATCTAATATTTTATCTTCTCAATTACAATAACAAGACAAAAGGAGCTATAAAGTAAGAACATTCCTCTTAAGAATATGGCACAAATTTCATGCATTAGTTCCACGTAAGGCTGTACCAGTGCTTGCTTGTGTGAACACGCTGAGGCATTTGTCCAAGTACAAGAACTGTGTGAGTTTATTGTTATATAAAGTCATTACAAAAATCTGAACCCTATAAATTCATCACTGAACAAATTTTACTGAAAATCAGGTCAATATTTGGTATACTTAATTTGGTATACTTTAGTAGCTGTTACTATTATATGCCGTTGCAACCATTTGCATGAATGTTGTCTGTAAAGGAAGACTACTGTGTAATAGTGTGCTACTGCAAACCTCTTTCCAAGGCTTCATTCAGTCGCTTAGTAGCTTAAAAGCGGAAATAGCTGGGCTATTTATATCACAGAAACTGATGATAGCTACAAATCATATACCTATTTCAGAGAATTGAGTCTTAACTATTACTTCCATGTGTTTTGTTGGTCAGAATGTATCAACATTGTCATACATAGCTGCAAGAGAAGTTAAAATATGTAGTCTTGAGCTTATTATCAAGAGAAAGGGGATTATGCATATTGTTAAACAATTAGCAGTATTATATTTAAAGTAAAAATAAGAGTTTGACAAGTTTCTATGCCTAGAAATATGCTCTGTCATTAGTTCATTAAGAGAGATGATGATAAACTCAAAACATAAATTTGAGACCTGCTCAATCCACTATCACAAAGTTGATGAAAGTTTGAGATTTTAGCTTATTATTCTTCAGATAAAACAAACTTCCTTTCCCTCTGTCTGTGCCTAGACAACCCAAAAACATACAAGTAAATCTCTAAATGTGGTAGAAAACAAGAAGAGGAGCCCTTCATAGACTAGATGCTATAAAAAACCATCATAGGACAACAAATGAGTAGCAAGCATAAAATGTGCCCAGGAGGATGAAGAATTTGAACAGTAGGAGCCACAAAGGGAGACTCCATACCCGGCTCAACTTGCAGAGGCATTTAGGTAAATGCATTGAATATCTACACATATAAAAGAAAGTCTGACTGTGAGTGGTGGTTTAGGCTATTAACTTGGGGGGGGAGGGCAGAGGCCAGAAGATCTCTAAGTTTGAGGTCAGCCTGAGCTAAATAGCAAGGCCCAGTCTAAAAAGAATCGGCACTTTTGATTTGGTAAGGAGCTGGAATGTGGGGAGACCTGGTTCATCCTACCTTCCTTAATGCAGGTCTTACAAAGGATAGTCTTGGGTCTGTGGGTATTGTTTTCACTTGATATACCAGGTTCTCCAATTTATTGTTATAGAGATAAATGAGGGAAAGGAAGACATGACCAGTAATTAGATGCAATGTTTAAGTATTTGTTTGTAATATAAACATTCAATTAATCTGTTTCTTCTTCCTATGTTAAAATATAATGATATTTGCAGTGCATAATATGGCCAGAGGCTTTTTATGCATACGTGACTTATATTAAATGGGCAATGTATCCAAACACTTTATCTTTCAAAATTATATTAGAACCTAGAATGAAAATGCCAGAAGTAAACATTTTCAGTATGATACATGTTAAGCTGCTTACATCCTTCCTTAAAACTAAAACAATAGGTTCAGTTTGTGGCAATTTATTTTCCCAGGATATCAGAAAAGCCATTACAGAGTTATGGATGCAGGCTTAGTTTTGATGATATGAATGATTATAATGGTTCTGTGGCTTTAACAGTGATGGAAACTGCTGTCGAGATAAATGACTCTCTAGGGTACCAGATATTTGACTTCTAGAAACAAGAAAACAGTTAAACAAAGATATATTTAAACTAGGTATAGTGGAATACTCCTGTGATGCCAGCATTCAGGAGACTGTGGCAGAAAGATAAGCATAAATTCATAGCCAGCCTAGTCTGCATAATAACTTTCAGGCCAGCTAGAGATTTATAGAAAGTCCCTGTCTCAAGAAAATAACCACAAAATATTTTAATAATTTATGTCTTATTTTTTGATCTTTGGTGACATATCTTGAACATTGTATACAAAGTACCACAATGCCTTTAAACAAACACAATGGTGCCAAAATAGATGGCTGGTAACATGCACACAGTACCTGCAGAGGCCACAAGAGGGCATTGGATTTCTTGCAACTAGAGTGTGGGTGCTAATACTCAAACTTGGGTCTTCTGGAAAAAAAGCAACTGCTTTTAACTGCTGAGCCAGCTCTCCAGTCATTATTTATTATCTTTAACATCTTTGTTTGAAAATTGTGGTGGTTTGAATGACAATGGCCCCCAGAGTCTTATAGGGAATGGCACTATTAAGAAGTTATGCCATTGTTGGAGGAGGTATGAATTTGTTGGAGGACATCTATCACTGTGGGTGGGCTCTAAAATGGTCAAGACAAGCCCAGTATCACTCTCTTTTCCTGTTGCCTGCCAATGATCCAGATGTAGATTCTTGGTTCCTTCAGTACCATGTTTGCCCCCACACCGCTATGCTTCCAGCCATGATGATACTAGACTAAACCTCTGAACTGTAAGTCAGCTCCAATTAAATGCTTTCCTTCATAAGAACTGTCCTGGTCATGGCATCTCTCTACAGCAATAAAACCCTAACGAAGACAAATGTCTCAGGAAAGCACTTTCTGTTAGGCAATTTTGGCATTATCAGTTGTGTTAAAGTTTATCCATCAGCAGGAAAGGATAAAAACTAGATCCTAGGTCAGGAGACTTTCTTCCTTCTCAAATCTCCTTCATTTTTATTTTTATTTTGTTTTTTTAATCCTGCCTCTGTAATACAGAAGAAAATGAGAGAAATAGCTAAATTGCTTAAAAAATGCTGCGGTCTAGCTCATGCTTGGTGTTCTGTCTTTAAAATAGGTTCTGTTATTTTCCCCAAGTTGCTAATGCTAGGCAGGAGATCTGCAACTTTTCATTTCATTTCTAACTCAGAGGGAATAATATAAACACCACAGTTTATAAGGGGAAACTAACTCTGTACTAACCCAACCTTCTCTCCACAGAGGCTGAATCAGCAGAAAAGGAAGAATAAGACAGAGTTGATCATTTTCCACAGACATCTTGAAACTGTGCTTTCCACTGTGACAGGGACCAGGGTTTATAATGAGTCTTATTCTGATCCCCTCTCCTTCTTTCACTTTTTGAAAAATCTCAAGTTATTGAAGATCCATGAGAAGATGTTAAGTGGAGAGGAAAATGAGAGAATGCAGAAGCACTACATTAATTTGCATATGAAAAGCCTATAGTGAGCTAGTCTTGGAAAAGAAAAAAATCCAGAAAGGCTGCAGATTTATGTGAGAGAGGTTCCAGGAAGATTTGCAGAAAGTGAGCAGATCAGGGGACACTCCCAGAAATGAGTGGCTCAGTGGTACATAAGAGAGGATGCCAGACAATTGTTTCTGAATTATGAGATGAACTTTAAAAAACTCCTTTCATAGTTGTTAAGTGTGTGTGTGTGTGTGTGTGTGTGTGTGTATGTGTATACTTTCTTTATCTTTTGGATGACACTCCACTCTACTATGGCCCTTGACTTTAACCAGAGGCCATAAACAGTCATACAAATCACAATCCCAGAGAACCTAGACAACAATGAGGACCCTAAGAGAGACATACATGAATCCAAACTACATGGGAAGTAGAAAAAGACAAGATCTCCTAAGTAAATTGGGAGCATGGGGAACACGGGAGAGAGTTGAAGGGGAGGGCAGAAGAAGGGAGGGGAACAGAAAAAATGTAGAGCTCAATGAAATCAATAAAAAAGACAAAAAAGAATAAAGAAGCAGAACTAAGGGGGCTGGAGAGATGGCTCAGTGGTTAAGAGCACTGCTTGCTCTTCCAGAGGTCCTGAGTTCAATTCCCAGCAACCATATGGTGGCTCACAGCCATCTGTAATGAAGTCTGGTAGCCTCTTCTGCAGACATGGGGCAGAATGTTGTATTCATAATAAATAAATTGTATTTAAAAAAAAAGAAGCAGAACAAAGAAAAATAAAATAATGTTTTAACCAGGTGGTGGTGGCGCATGCCTTTAATCTCAGCACTCAAGAGGCAGAAGCAGGTGGATCTCTATGAGTTCAAGGCCAGCCTGATCTACAAGAGCTAGTTCTGGGACAGGCACCAAAGCTACACATAGAAACCCTGTCTCTAAAAACCAAAATAATAATAATGATAATAATAATAATGTTTTAAAATTTAGTTTTAATTGAATGTGTATGAGTGTTTTAACTGCATGTATATATTGCACTGTGTGCAACCAGTATCCAGGGAGATCAGAAGAGGGCCCCAGATGATCCAACATTTTAGAGGCTCTCTGTTCGAGTTTCTTCTGAATTCTAGTTTCAAGACTGCTGGCAGAGATGATCAAGCCTAACAGAATATTCCAGTCAGGACTTAATCATAATTCTAAATTTTATTTAGGTCCCTGTAAGATTATCAGTGCCCCCAATCAGCAGGAAGTATCCTTGAAAACTATGCCCACATTTCTAAAAAAAATGGATTATGGATGTTTGTCTTTGTTTAGAGTGTTGGTTACAAGTTGTTATGGATAATGGGCAGGAAAAAAGCTAAATAAAAGAGATTAGATTTAGAGTTCCTGTTTTTTTTTAAAGGGGGTAGTGCTGTGGGACAATGGTCTTGTACCCTGTAAAGATTTGTCACTTGTATTTTAATAAAACACTAGCCAGGCAGTAAGTAGAGGTGGGGCAACGAGAACAGAAGAATTCTGGGAAGAGGAAAGGCAGTCTGCAGTCGTCATCCAGACACAGAGGAAGAGGAAGCAAAATAAGAATGCCTCACTGATAAAAGATACCAAGCCACGTGGCTAACATAGACAAGAATTATGGGTTAATGTAGGATGTAAGAGTTAATAAGAAGCTTGAGCTAATAGACCAACCAGTTTATAATTAATGTAGACCTCTGTGTGTTTCTTTGGGCCTGAACAGCTGCGGGACTGGGAGGGACAGAAACCTCTGCCAATAAGATTCCCTGGAACTGGAGATAGAGTTGGTGGTGAACTGTCATTTGGGAGCTGGGGATTAAAGCTGGGTCCTCTGCAAGAGTAGCCAGTACTCTTAACCAGTGAGTCAGTCTGTCAGCTCTTCACTGACCCTTTAAAATCTTAGTTTCCTCACAGGTAAAATGGAAGAGACTAGCTGGGCTACATAATCTGGGTGTTGCTCCTAGGGCTTTGCATGAAGACTAACCCTTCAGTCCTCCCAAACAGTCAGTGGACTTCTTAGCATTCCTTACATTTCATTTCTTGCCTGAAATGGAGTAGACCAAAAAGTCTGAAACAAAGAATCTCTCAGATAAACACTCCTAAGGCATCAATTTGAATGATTTCAGAAGCAGTTTTTTTTTCATAAATAAAAGTGCCACGGGAAGTAAACTTCTCTAATATGATAATTTATGGAAGGACTTGTGAGTCCAGTAAAAGGAGTAGAGTCAGGAAATTGGCCTCTGAAGGTGTGGTTCAGTGGAGGAAAGCATGTGAAGTACCATAAACAAACATGTGGGTGGATGGACGGATGGATGGATGGAGTTTTGTTGCTTCCTTTGTCAGTACTGTCTTGAGGGGAGTTTGGGATGACCTGGATGTCAAAAGCAAGACGTAAGCTGCCAGAAGACACTGAATTAATCACAGCAAGAGAGTAGTAAGCCGATGCCTCATGCCTAGACTGTTTCTGTCTGGTTAATAACAGAAGCTGCAGGGAAACCAGAGAGCATTCATTGTGGAGTGCTGAGTACACTATCCAGCTCCATGTGACATCAGACTGTAGCATGTTTTCTTGTTGTAGAGCCTTTAATGGATTTAGACTTCCATGTGGTTTTTGGAATTATACTTCTCTGTGGAAGTCTTGGTATAGCCAAGACACTTTCAGATTTAGAAATTGGTGACAGGCTACTGAGCAGCCCAGAGCAACCAAGTTTAGGGTTTTGTTCAGAGGCTCATATTAATAGAGAAAAGAAAGAAAAGATTGACTTTGCTGATACAGATATAAAACCTTGGAATGTGTTCATATAATTCAAACATTTTTTTTCTGGTGGTGGTCTTTTCTTTTGAGACTGGGTCTCATTATGTGTTCTCGGCTGGCCCTAGAATTCACTATGTAGACCAGGCTGGCCTCCAACTTACAGAGCTCCACCTGCCTTTGGCTCCTGATGGAAGGAATTAAAGGTATGCACCACCAGGCTTTTGTTTGGTATAAAGGATTTGATGTTTTTGTAATGAGGTCATATGAAGCCACATAATTCTGCTATGTGGGATGAGTTTCTCTTTTGAGTTAATTATATAATCTTTTTTTAAAAAAGATTTATTTATTTTTATCTATATAGGTGGTTTTCTTCTACATATCTCTGTGCACCATTTGCATGCCTGGTGCCATCAGAAGCCAGAAGAGAATGGATCTAGAATCTAGGATCCCCTAAGTCTGGAGTTAAAGGTGGTTTTGAGCCACAGTGTGCACTCTGGGAATTGAACCTGGGTCCTCTGGAAGAGTAGCCAATCGTCTTAACAGCTGAATCATCTCTTCAAGTCCCCATATGATGACTTTTTTTAGTAGAAAAATTGAAAGGCAAAGTGCAGTTTGCCTAAGATTCCACTGGGAAAGAATTACTTTACTTTCTCTTGCCTCCTTTAATCTTAGTTCTGACAAAATGAAGGCCTCTTTGGCAATTTGACAGTTCCTTAGATTTTAGCTGAAGGAAAATCAAGTAAATGGAAAAGGAAAATGTGCAGTCTTGCCGGACTGAAGTTAACTTGTTTTCCAAATAGGTAATGATGTAGGACATTGGGGTGGGGAGGAGATGGCTCATCAGGCAAGAGCACTCTCTGCTCTTCCAGACGACCTGAGTCCAATTCCCAGTACCCACATGGAAGTTCAAAACTTCTAAAACACCAGTTCCAGGGCATCCTAGGCCCTTTTCTGGCCCCCAAGACACCAGGCATAATAGTGGTGCACAAATATACATCCCGGCAAAACACACACACACACACATTAAATAGATAAACAAACAACACACTTATACCTTACTGAGATTACATTCTCTTATTTTTCTTCATGTTGTACTAACGCTCGACAGCCCCAAATTTACCTGATATTTTCTGTGACACTGAAGAAGTATTAAATGGCGCTTGTATGTTCTGTAACTTTTACATTTGTAGTTTGCTTTCTGTAAGAATCATGTAAACACACTGCAACTAAAAATGAGCATGATACTCCCTGAAGCTTTATGGAGAGTTAACATTAGCTGGGGGAGGGGCACTTTTGGCAGTTAATGGTTGCTGGGGGAGAAGGAGGCAGTATTTCCAGTGGCATAGCATTGTTCCAATAAAATCCCTTCACTACCCTAAAATAAGCAATGCGTATTAAAGTGATTCTATCTCTCTCTCTTTCACACACACACACACTGCATGAAATTAGAAGGGGAAATAGTTAGAGGAAAGGAATCAGCAAGAGTGCAATGGTAACAAGGGCAATGGGATGGATTATGATCAATGGGATGGATGCAAAAATGCCATAATGAAGTCCATTATTATATATAATTAATATCTGCCAATACAAAAGCATTATAGCTTACAACAGATGAGCATAGCTGGGCAGGGTGACTCAGACCTGTAATTCTAGTACTTCAGAGGAAGTAAAAAGGAGGGTCAGGAGTTCAAGGCCATCTTTGAATGCAGAGTAAGTTCAAGGTTAGCAAATAAACAGAAACTCAAACACAAAACATGGTATCTAAGACAGTTTTGTAGAGGAGCTGTATCAGTAGCCAGTAAGTACATGAAAACATAAAAGCTGCTCAACATCAAATGCAAATCAAAATTACAATGATAACTAAGCACAGAGTTCACAAGGAAGAGGCAGCAGATGTCTGTGAGTTCAAAGCCAACCTGATCTACTTTATAAGTTCCAGCCCAGCCAGGACTAACTACATAGTGAAACCCTATCTCAAAAAAATTTCAATAATATACAACTTCATGCCAATACATGGCCACAGTGCTACTAATAACAAATGGAATCTAGTATCTGTTGGTTAACATTTGGAGAAACTAAAGTATTCAATTTTTTTTTCTTTTTTCTTTCTTTCTTTCTTTCTTTCTTTCTTTTTTTTTTTTTTTTTGGTTTTTTGAGACAGGGTTTCTCTGTGGCTTTGGAGCCTGTCCTGGAACTAGCTCTTGTAGACCAGACTGGTCTAGAACTCACAAAGATCCGCCTGCCTCTGCCTCCCGAGTGCTGGGATTAAAGGCGTGTGCCACCACCGCCCGGCAAAATATTCATTTTCTAAACACAGATTCACATATAACTCTGAAATTCTACTCTTAGGAATATGCCTAAGAAAAAGGAAAACACACGTTAACACAAAACCCGGTGCATAAATGGCCATAGAAACATTATTTATAATAGTTAAAAAGTGAAAACAATCAAATTGCATATCAACTAACCAGAGAACAAATAAATGTGCTGCGTTGACACAATGGGATGCTGTTTAGTAATATAAAAGTAGAAGGTATAAATAACACATATTAATCTTAATAATATGCTAAGTGAAAGAAGCTAGTCACAAGGCCACACATTGTACTATTCCATTTATATGAAATGTCCAGGAAAAACAGATCTATAAGGGCAGAAAATAGATTAGTCCTTGACTCAGCTGGGGACTTGGGAAATAATGAGAAGTGATTGCAGATGTTTTTCTGGTTTCTTTTGAGGGAAGAATGATGAAAATGTTACTAACTCAATTGTAGTGATTGTATAACACTATGAGCATTACTAAATATCATTTAATTGTGCAATTTAAATGGCCAAACTATATAAGAGTATGTCTTAGTGAAGCCGAAATGTATACAGAGACTCACATGAGAGTACATATGTGTGTGTATTCTTTTTTAATTAAATTTATTTATTTTATATCCTGAACACAATTTCCATTTTCTCATCCCCCCCCAAGTTTTCTCCTCTGTTTCTGTTCAGAAAGGGTTGGGACACCCATGTATATCAACAAAACATGGCATATCAAGTTGCTGTAGGACTAAGCCCCTTCCCTTGTATTAAGGCTGGGCAAGGCAACCCAGTATAAGGAATAGGTTCCCCAGGCCATTCAAAGTGTTAGAGGCAGGCCCTGCTCCCACTGTTAGGAGTACAACAAGTAAACTAAGCTACACAACTGTCACATATATGCGAGGGCTCCCTGGTTGTTGGTTCAGTCTTTGTGAGGTCCTATGAACCAGGTTAGTTGATTTATGTTACTTTCTTGTGATGTCCTTGATCCCTTTGGCTCATAGAATCCTTCCTCCCTCTCTTCAGCAGGATTCCTGGAAGTTGGCACAGTGCTTGGCTGTGGTTCTGCAACTTTTCCATTAGTCACTGGATGAAGGCTCTCTGATGACAACTGGGGTAGTCATGTGTATATTCTGGAGGAATTTTTATGAGTGAATGTGACTTAGGACAAATGTCTGAGGTTTACTTGTGGAGAATAAGGGCATGATTCTCCTTATCTTTTCAGGGACACTTGGCAATACTTGCCATTTGTCTTCTGGTGTCACTTTCCACTTTCTGGTCATTGAGTAGATATAAGTTATGGAAAGAGACATACATGCTAAATCTGTTCCAAACTGTTCATCTCTTTAAATAAAAAATATGTATATGAAATGTATAAAGAAACTTATACTCTAGTTTAACTCAATAATTATGTTTGAATTCCTTAATTATGTTTGAGGCAGGAGCTATGATTAAACAAAGCTGTGTTAGAGAGAGGAATTGCTGTGGACCACGCTAACAGTGCATAAATGATGGAAGGTCAACTACTATTTATTAATAGATCACAGGCATGCCATGGATGAAACAGACATTTAATTGGAGCAGTAAAGACCCTCTGGTTAAGAAGACAACAATAAACAGGCATAATCTTATTGCATGATTGTAAAGCATTGGACAATGGATCCAGACACAAGAGTAATTTTCAGGTAGATTAATTTTAGGTATGTATTGAAGGTTTTATTTATTTAAACTGGTAGCAAGTAAAGGTGAATAATATTTTTCCAATAAAAACTTTAAAACTTGATATAGTATAGCATACTTGTAATCAAATACATTAATCTTAACTGTATACTTTGATAGATTTAAGTCCTTACTATTACAAGCCAGGTCATAGTACAGAGTATTCCTGTTACTTCAGCTCCTTTTTGCTCTTCTCCTCAACAATATTACTTTGTCTCACCCTAGTAACCATTGATAAATTTTACTTCTTGAACTTCATATAAATGAAACCACATCATATGTCTCTTTCTATCCTACCCCTTTGATTGTCTTAGGCTTGACAAAACAAAGATGTCATAGGGCATCATCCGTATTGTTTTATATAGCAATAGATCATTCTACTTTCTTGTTCTTCAGTATTCATCTGATTAAATATACTGGAATGTGTATATCTAGTTTGTAGGCAACAGATCTGGAGACTTCTAAGCATCTATAATTTTATAAGGCAATTCCTATTAAGTCAATTTTTCTGGGTTTGCATTTCTCTATGTTTCCTTGTGGTTTTGTTTCTCTGGAAAAACCAAACATAGCCCTCCAAATATTGTCATTGTCACTGGAAATTTGTGAAACATGTTATTAGTAATGATAATTACTTTTCAGAAGTTGTAAACAATATTCTCAAAAGTACTTGCCCCAGTCCATATTTCTTAAGACTTGAGAAAATTCCATTTCCTCAGATCTGGAGTCAATATCAAATAACATCTAATAGACCTTTGATCCTTGATAAAGTATTTAACCTCTTTTTCCTTTGCTGTTGATGAGGATAATAACAAATACGCCCTGGGATGGGTCCATGGCTTTATCATTTGCTATACACCAGCTAGTCAATCACTCCTAATTTACTTTCTCTCATTTCTCACTCCCTCTCTTTCTCTTCCTCCTGTTGTTATTTTTCCTCCTTCCCCTCATTCTTCCTCCTCCCTTTCTTTTTTCCTCTCTTTCACTCTATTTCTTTCTTAATGAGAGTTGACAAAAATAGTGAATGTATTAAATTCTTATAATTATCTTAACAAAAATTCTATAGTGACAGAACAAAGTAGGTGGGAGTAGGACAGTTGAAGAAGGAAAAGAATAAAATGCGTGGGAGGACAAGACTTCATGTCCTCATCCTTAAAAATCTTCTCCATTGGGGGTGGAGAAATGATGAGTAGAAGAGAATACCTCATGTTGCGAAAATTAAATCTTGTTGTCTATCAATGTTAAGCACACTGAAAAAATTAGACTGATTCACCTAATGTAATGATATACTATAAGGAGAGCTTCATTGTCTTGGTACATGTTCCTTGCAGATCTTGCAAATTTATCTTCGATCTGTTGTGAACCATGTGACTTCTGACAAGATGTCCTGCTGCCAATGCTGCCATCAAGGACAATTCCCCAGCCATTACAGTACCACATACAATTCTGGCAAGCTGCCGTGCGTTTTCTCCAGGATTGTCTTTGCATGCTCCTTGAACACCTAGCATCTGCAGGCAGGCTTGCTGAGGTAGGAG
Organism: Dicrostonyx torquatus; assembly: GCA_028555095.1. Classification (NCBI taxonomy): domain Eukaryota; kingdom Metazoa; phylum Chordata; class Mammalia; order Rodentia; family Cricetidae; genus Dicrostonyx; species Dicrostonyx torquatus. The sequence continues at coordinate 559,675 of JAQHUG010000466.1, read as the reverse complement.
GTTGGTCCCACCACCCACGGTTCCTATCTCTATAGATGGCATGGTGCAGCTGATATACAAGTCTTCAT
>JAQHUG010000466.1:527601-554006 GCA_028555095.1 Dicrostonyx torquatus | reverse complement strand
TAAAGCTATGTTTACAGTCGATTTCTTCTACTTCTTCTGTATTAGTTTGCTCGATCTTCTTGTTGCATAATTGCTGGATTCTGGCGTTTTTATGTTGCTTTTTAGGTTGTTAGAGGAACTCTTAGATTGGTGCCTGCCCATGTCTTCTTCTCCAGGTGGATTAACTAGTAGTAGATAGTGGTCACTTGCTTTGTCTGAGGGGATTGCTCTGGTCCACTCCAGTTGGAGGGTTCTGAAGCAGTGGTGTTCACCAAGGACCAGCTGCAATCAAAGGGGCTGGCTTCTCTGCTAGAGCCCTACAGGTTTATGCTGGGCCCACCCTTGTCCAAGGTCCCAGCCCTGCCACAGGCCACTTCCCGCGGGGAACCGGGGCCCTTCAAAGGGGAGCTTTGCCCAGGGACACTCTTGGGGTGTGGGACACAGAAAAGCCGGGGGAGGGGAAGAGGGAGCCTGGGGGCTAGAGTTTGGTCTTACCAGTCCAGTTGGGCAGGTGGATCTGAAGCTGTGGCACTCACCAAGGACCCGCCGCCATGAAAAGCAAACTTTGTTTTCTTAGCACTAAAACTCTTAGTGTATTTTTCAACACCCTAATTTTAGGATTGCCATGTGACTTAGTTTGACCAAAACGATATTAATAACAAAAGCACTACAACAACTAGACATTTTCAAATACTAGCTTACAAAGGCTTGCTACTTACTGCTCTTGAAACCCCGAGACCACCATGTGCACAAATCCCAGGAAGCCTGCTGGAAAGATGAGGTAGCTACTCAGAATAGACAGAGATACCCGGATGAAAGCCTACCAAACACTAGAAAAGTGAGTCGTGAAACTGTTTTACATCATCTGTCCAATAGTTGTTCTGCCAGGCAGCTGGTCAACAAACATATGCAAACCCAGAAGAGATGAGCCCAGAAGATGTGGTACATTTACACAATGGAGTACTACACAGCAGAAAAAATAATGACATCGGACAAATGGATGGATCTAGAAAACATCATATTGAGTGAGGTAACCCAGACCCAGAAAGACAATTATCACATGTACTCACTCATAAATGGCTTTTATACATAAAGAAAAGAAAACCAGCATACAAATCACAATCCCAGAGACTTTAGACAACAATGAGGGCACTAAGAGAGACTTACATAGATCTAATCTACACGGAAGTAGAAAAAGACAAGATATCCTGAGTAAATTGGGAGCATGGGGACCTTGGGAGAGGGTTGAAGGGGAGGGGAGAGGCAGTGAGTGGAGCAGCGAAAAGTGTAGAGCTCAATAAAATCAATAAAAAAAAACCAACCAACCAACCAACCAACCAACCAAACAAACAAATAAATAAAAGAAAACTGCTGTAACAACCCTCAAAAGCATGACTTAAGCTAAATAGTTATCCTTTTGGCTAAGTTTAAATTTCTGGTATCTGTCATACTAACTTGTATATGTGAAACCCAGCTTCCTCTGTCCTCAGTCTCAGTTCCAGAAGAATTTAGATGGGACACAGTAGTAAAAGTAGCATTCAGGGGTTTAGTTAGAGCAAGCAAGGGAGGAAGAATACACTCTGAAATTGGGAGCGTGAGAGTCATAGGAGAGGGTAGAAGGGGAGAGGGAAAGAAGGGAGTACAGTGGAGAAAATGTATAGCTCAAAAACAAAAACAATAAAAAAGAGAATACACTCTGTAGACTACAGAAGGGTCGAGTTGGCGAGATAGCTCATCCGGGAAAAGCACTTGCTATTCCAGTCTGAGCAAAGGCCTGGAACACACTATGAAAGGAAAGAACTTATTGATTTGACTTCGGCACAGTGACTATGCCTTAACCTGCTGCTATCTCAGCCAGCAATTGCAATTCCACAGTTACTGGCCTGCTTCTCTGGCAGCGGACCAGCCTCTCGGGCTGCACCCTGACAAGAATTTTGCTCCTGTAAGCACTAGCCCTGTTGCTGTCTTTAAAGGTAGTTTTAACTCACTTCTGTTCTAATTATGAATAAGACTCAAGATTCAAAGGCTGGGGTGGAAACCTGCGAGCTCAGAGAAGATGAGTAGCAAACAGCTAAACTTTTCTCCTTGCTGGCATGCACTGAATGAAGACCCTGCTTCCACTTAGCTAAATCAGAAAAACCTACCTCACTCCAAATCTCACCCTATTGCATCCTGTGTCTATCTCTCCCGAATGCACTCTGAGGCTCTATGATTAATTTCTGCCAACAAGCAGCTAATACAGCCTCCTGATCCAAGGTTAATTTTATTTAATTAATGCAAATATAAACTTGGGGTTCACAGTGTGATTTAATATCCCCCAAAAGAACTGAATCTCCAAAATTGTTCTCTGACCTTTACACACATGCTGTGACATGTCTCTCTCTCTCTCTCTCTCTCTCTCTCTCTCACACACACACACACACACACACACACACACACGGGGGAGAGAGAGAGAGAAGGAGAGGGAGAGGGAGAGGGAGAGAGGGAGAGAAGAGAGGGAGAGAGGAAGAAAGAGGGAGAGAGAGAAAAAGAGGGATGGAGGGAGAGAGGGAGAGGGAGAGAGAGAGAGAGTTACAAGAAAGCAAGGTCCCACAAGAGAGCAAGATCCCACAATCTATAAAAAGTAAAAGTAAGAGGAAGGGCACAGGCAAGAAGCAATGCTTCTGTACTAGCAGTAGTGGCTTTACTCCCCACTATCTATTCCCCTGTGTCTCTCCCAGAGTGTGTACTTTCAGGAAAAGACCTCTTCCCCAGATGTTCACTTTACCCAGAATTCAGTCTATGTATACGTGTGAGATACAAGAATATATGGAAGGGCTTAAATATCCCGTGAACTTAAAAGTTTACCAGGAGAAAGGGTAACAGCTCTCTGCACATACCCCTAGTTAGGAAATCCCAAAGTTGCTTTCAACTGACCCAACTAGAGACCACTACCACCTATTAGTTTTCTTTCCTTTTTTCATTTCTTTTCTTTCCAATAGACCGGTCTCACTATATAGGTCTGGATAGACTAGAACTCATTATATAAACCAGGCAAACCTTAAACTCATTGAGATCCACCTGCCTATGGTTCTAAGGACTGGAATCAAAAGCATGTGCCACCACATATTGTCCTTTATATAGAGGTTAAGAATACTTAGCACTGTTTTGGACTCCTGAGCTGGTTCAGCTGGAAAACCCACCACAAATACTCTTTATGTGTTATTTCATTGACTCACACCATCAGCTATGTTTATGACCCAGCTGGTTGACCATCACTCCCTATCTTACATTATATACTCTTGTGGGGGTTATTGATGGTCAGTCCCTACAAAAGTTAATCTCCTGCCTATCACTAGTACTGAAAGTTATAATTGTTGGATGAGAGGAGGAGAGAGAAGCGTGTATATATGTGTATAGTGGGCATTGAAATTTTAGATAACTTTATCAGTAAAGGCTGCTAGAAAAGATGACATCTGAAAATATTTTTGAAAGAAACAAAGGAGTGATTCCTGCAGTTATTTAAGAAACTAAATATGGATGCTGGAGAGATGGCTTAGAGGTTAAGAATACTTAGCACTCTTCCAAAGGATCCGGGTTTGATTCCATTTATATGGTGGCTCATAAACATCTGTAACTCCAGTTTCAATTAATTTAACACCCACTCCTGGCAACTGTGGGCACCGTACATGCAAGTGATGCCCAGACACACATAGAGAAAAAGACTTCATACATATAATCACATTAAAAAAATCCTGAATATACCAAGTAAAGAAAATGGTGAGTCGGAAGTTCCTGAAGTATATCATATTCATCCTTTTTGGAAAAAAAAGCAAGGATGTCAGAATCCTGGCTCGTACAGAATATGAAGATAGAGAGGTTAAATATATTCTAGTAGGCAGCAATGTGGGAAGCCTTCTTCAGGGCATGTGGTATTCCCACAGATTGCCACGCCTCATATGAGGCAAGACTATTTAATTAATCCAAAGGTATAAGACAGATAAAAACTGGGTCAATCAAGGAATCACTACTAGCAATGTGAAACCTGAGCCATAGAAACCCAGAGACAAAGAGACATTGAAACTGATGGCTAATTTTCATTGTCAACTTGCTTGGATTTGGGATCACCCAGGATATTTGAGGCATATCTCTGATTATGCCTATTGGGGTGTTTCAGAGAGAATTAACTTCGGAGAAAAGATCTAACCTCAATGTGGGTGGCACCATCCTATGGACTAAATGTTTGGGTGTAGCAAAAGTGGAAAAAGGAAAAACAGCCCTTTCTGCTTCCTGGCCTGCTAAGGTGTAAACAAACAACTTCCGTGTAACTGCCTGATGCTATGGTTTCCTAGCCATGATGGAAGCCATGATGGATTGTATTCCCTCTGACCATGAGATAACATCAATCATTCCCCTCTTAAGTTCATTCTTGTTAGCTATTTGGTCACAGCAGTGAGAAATGTGACTAACACAGATCTGAAGTTGGATCAATCACTAGGTGAGTAGCTGTCTTAGACTGTTTGGGCTGCTGGAACAAAAATACAACAAACGAAGTAGCTTAAGAGCAGTCAAGGTTTATTGATAACTAGTCTGCAGATTGCGAAGTCAAGATCAAAGCATAGACCCAAATCATGCAGATTTGGGTTCTGGTGAGGCTCACTTAGTTCACTGACATCTGTGGGTTTTTTTATTGTTGTTTATTTGCTTTTTTGTTATATGTTCTCATGGTGGAGGAGGAAAAAGAGCTCTCTGTAGTTTCTTTTATGAAAGGCACCAATCCCACCCATGACCTATCCATTGCCTAATATAACACTGTCACATTTTGAGTGAGGATTCAATATACTTAATTTTGGGGAAACACAAATATTCAGACTGCAATGTTGGCTGAACCAGAGTCCAAACCAGCATCTAGTTACTGAATTTCAGGAGCTTATCTGGTTCTTGTCCTTGTCAAAGCTTGAGGATTTAATTTGTTTTTGAGTCTGGGGAGTGTTCCTGATTTATTATGATGAATTTGCTCTAGTATTCATTTTTCTTAAATAAGGCAAAGTTAATTTTTGTTGCTTGCAAATAAGAGTCTTTACTAATATAATTATTTTATGATTTCTCTCTAGTTCTTTAATATATTTGTTTTCATCTGAAGTAGATTATTAGTTTCTTCAAAATAGAAATAATTCCCTCAATTTATTTTTTATCCTTCCTCTCCCCAGCTGTGCTTATAGAACAAGATAATAAGAGAGCTAAGCATTCATCCAATTACTATTATGTGTCAAGCACTGAGCTAAGTGTGAATGTAGATCATCTTATTTAAGCTTTACAACAAGTCTGTGAATAACCACTCTGATTTTCTCTAATGAGGTCACAGAGGTCACAGAATTAATGCTGTGATGGAATGCAGATTCAAATCTAGGTAATCTTATCTAATACCCCATGTTCTTAGCCGATATTTACTTTTAAAAGTAAGTATTTACCTTATTTATGTGCGTGTATATGCCTCTCTCTCTCTCTCTCTCTCTCTCTCTCTCTCTCTCTGTGTGTGTGTGTGTGTGTGTGTGTGTGTGTGTGTGTGTGTGTGTGTGTGTATGTGTACATTGCATGTGTGGGGTTGCCTGTGGAATCCAGAAGAGGGTGTCAGATTCCTTGAAGCTGGAATTACAGGCAGCTGTAAATCATCCAATGTGGGTGTTGGAATTTGAACTCAGATCCTCTGGATGAACAGCAGCTTTTTGTACATATTGAGTTATCTCTCCAGTGACTTTAGCAAATGTTTAAAAAAATTCATGCATCGAGTGATGTACCACGCAGCAGGCGGTGAGCACGTGCGCGCTCCAGCTTCTTCCTCTTTCTTGACTACATCTTCGCGGCAGCAGCCTCGGCGACTGCGGGTTAGTCGCCAACATGCAGCTCTTTGTATGCGCCCAGGAACTACACACCCTCGAGGTGACTGGCCAAGAAACGGTCGCCCAGATCAAAACTCATGTGACTTCACTGGAAGGCATTGCCCCGGAGGATCAAGTCGTGCTTCTGGCTGGCTCGCCGCTGGAGGATGAGGCTACCCTAGGCCAGTGTGGTGTGGAAGCTCTAACCACTTTGGAAGTAGCTGGCAGCATGCTGGGAGGCAAAGTTCATGGTTCCCTGGCCCGTGCTGGAAAAGTGAGAGGTCAGACTCCCAAGGTGGCCAAACAGGAGAAGAAGAAGAAGAAGACAGGCCGGGCCAAGCGAAGGATGCAGTACAACCGTCGCTTTGTCAACGTTGTGCCCACCTTTGGCAAGAAGAAGAGCCCCAATGCTAATTCCTAAATCCTATTGTGATTCTGGCAGTCTAATAAAGCCCCTTTGTCCAGAAAAAAAAATTCATGCATCGCATCATGAAAAAATACTAAGTATTTTCATGAAGTCACTTCTTGAGACAAACAGGTACCCTTCACCATCCATCCAATCAGGGTTGTTTGAGCAATCCTCCACTGTAGTAGGACCGTTTCATTCTAGGAACATACTGCCAGCAACAAGTTAGGTGCTATGATAGTCAGACTCTACAAAGCCAGTCTTGCTCAGAAAATGTTCTTTCCTGCTGGTCATTACCATCACAATTGCAGCCCCCAGAGGCCCACTGTTCTTCTAACAAAATTTTGGCTTTGAGAGATCTCTTGAGACAACTGGCAATTTTAAATAAGAAACCAATAACATACCAAGAGAGAAAATAGAAGTATTACACAAAGAGCCGGTTATTCCTGGTAATAAAGGAAGAGGAAAAAAACTATTACTCATTTGGAAAGAATGTTAGTTATATCTTTGCTATTCCTTCTAGCAACCCTTACCAAGTCCATGCTACTTATAAAGATGTCGAGGCTAACTTTTATTTTTTCCCTTCTATAACTCCTAACCTTAAGGGCACTACATTCAGTGAACAGAAATGTATAATACCTATCCCTATACCTGGATACCCCAACTACCAGGTATCATTCTTCCTCTAAGCTCACAACACATTTTTATTCAGTTTCATTTGCTGTTTAATTATGTGCTGCCCCATGACACTAGTGTGCTACTCCATAATTACTGTTATGTTATTTAAGTGCCATGTAGCTTCTTTATAATTTTACTTCTCAGACCTTGCCTTTTATGCAAGTCCTGATAAAAATGGACTAATTTCATGACAAAAACATATTTATAGTTAGCTTAGTATAGTTTAATGCCATAATGTCATAAAATTATCATCCAACAGAGAGAAGGTTGACTTGAAAGACAATTAATGACAAATAGACTTTTTAAATAATTAAAAAATTGAGGCCTGGACAGATAACTCAGTGTTTGATTCTCAGCATGCACATAGCAACTTACAGCAGTGTGTAACTACAGCTCCAGTGGATCCAATACCTCTCTGCCCCCCTCAGTCACCAGGAACTCAAGTGATGTACATATATGCATATAGGCAAAACACCCATGTACATAAAATAAAAAGAAAAAAAAATCAAGCAACACAATAGGTAGACTTTATATAGTTATATAATTTTCAAACATTAGTAGTATGCAGAGCAGTGTTAAAAACACCACATTCATTATATGGCCTCTTAAGCATACCAACTTTGTTTATACATATGGAATAAACTAAATAAAGATAAAGCAGGGATTTTTAAAAACTAGTATTGAGTGAGTACACATACACACAGTGTGGGGGAACCTTGTCTCTTTTATTCATTTCCATATTCCTAATGCTTAGAACAGTGTCTGGTACATAATAGGAAGATAGCGTTGAAAGATGCAGAAATCTGTGCTTCCTTGTAGTTTATATTTTAAAATTAGATGGCATAGAATGAAGAAATTAATATGATATATAGTATGTCAGACAATGATGTAAGCTATACGGGAGAAATAAAACAGAATAGACGGATAGAAAAGGGATTGCTACTGCTTAGGTGGGAGAGTCATTATTTCAAATAGGATGTGAAGGAACATCTAGGTGATCGATGAGAAATAGAAAACAAAAGAAGGTGAGAGAGTGAGCCTTGGTGGTATAGCAGGATATAGTGCTCTCGTAATGTACTAGCAAGCAATGAGTTGAATACCGGTAAACAAGGGAGACAGTGGACATGAGTAGATTTATGAAGATGACAGGGACTATGTCATGCAGAGCCCCCTGAGCATCATAAAAATGAAGATTTTACTTGAATGAGTTAGAAACAATGGAGGATCCCCCCACATAATAGCATAAATACTATTTTTAAAATTAGTATACAAGTAATTTACATCTATATTGACTTTTCATAAATATTTCATAGAAAAATGAATTTGTGAGTGTGGTTTCTATTACACTATATATAGATATATTATGTATAATATACACATTACATATGTATATATAATGTGGTATATATGATGTACACATGAGATTATATTTTAAAAGCTTTTCCTAGATGTCTTAGGAAACTAAATGATGTGGGACAAAGGACAGAAGCAGGGAGACCACTTAGCCTACTTGTACCACTGAGATGATGATGACTGGATAATCATGATTGCAATGATGATTGTGAGAAATTTTCAGGCTCCGTATGTGATTTTAAAGGCAGAATGGACTGAGTGTACTAGCTGGTTCATTATGGGATATGATTTCAAGAGAAAATTAAAACACGGCTTAAGGTTGCTAGAACTTGAACTTCAAATTGTTTGGAGCTGCCACTAAAAATGAAGGACTTGGGATGGAGAGGTGGCTCAGTGGTTAAGGGTGCTTTAGCTCTTGCAGAGGGCCTTGGTTTCCATTCCAATATCCATGCGGGAAGGTTCATAACTGCCTCAAACTCCAGTTATATGGAATCCAATGCCCTCTTCTGGTCTCTGAGAGTGTATTGTGAATGTGGTGTATATAAACTCACATAGGCCCATAAATATACAAATAAATAACATAAATACATTTTTAAAGTTTAATTATACTTTTATTGTATGTGAATGAACTTTTTTACCTGGATGTATACCACATCTGTGTCTGATGAGAAGTGGGTGTTGGATTCCGGGAACTTGAGTTACAGAAAGTTGTGAGCCACAAGATTGGTGCTGGGAATTTGAACCTGGGTCCTCTAGAAAAGCAACTCTCTAGCTCTCATAAATGAATATTTTTATATAGAAGTTTAAATGAAGAGTAAAATATCAGAAGGCATCGATCAGAAGGAAATACGGAGAGGTGGGTTTTCTGTAAGACAGATTTGAGAATTCTAGTCATGAAGATGAAGACCTTGACTAGATTGCTGTCTGCAATCCAAGAAAAATATTTAGAAAAATATGTAAATTTTGGAGTCATCATCAAATAATTGGAAATTTAAACCATGAACCAGAATTAGATCATAGATTCTTTGTAAATATTTAAACAGTAATAAATAAATGCACACTATTTTTCTTCAACAAAAATTATACATAATAGAAAAAAAAATCTTCAACTTTGCTGAAGTACACTCAAGAACCCCTTTTCAAAGGTAGGCTCTGAATGCAGTCTTCTCCAATGAGATAACCCTTACCTTGCATGGTTCTTGCCTCAGGCAGATTGCTCTTTTACCTGGACTCACACTATGGGCAACTTCACTTAGTGATCCACTTCTAGCTGCATGGCCTTTGCTCCTTCAAGACATAATTCCCACTTTGGTAGTTGCTTGCATTTTAATGTTCCCCTGAGTTATTATCTAGAAACATCAGGCTGTGTGTCTGAGCTGCTCCAGTCATGCCCAGCTATACTATTTTTTAAATTTTGTTATTGCTTGGTTTATAAAGTCACATGAATTTTGAGTGTTCTGCTGCAGCTCTATTTTTTTTTGTTGTTGTTTAAGTCGGCTTACCTTTAACATGTGCTTCTTGTGATTTTACTGTGTAATAATAGATTTTTGTGGGTAGGGTATATCATTTTATATCACAAATATTTGCACTTATGTAGTAGACATGTTGCATTTGTCCATATCATTTTGGGCATCTTAATTTTTAAGAATTATGCCTATCTTATAGGGTTTCAGGTACTTCTCTACTTCTAGAAACACTAACAAACTAATAGGGATGAGTACATGCCCAAAATTCATCTCTTAGAATAAACTACTTGTCCATTATCCAAGCTAGCCAATCAGAACACACTACCTGACTGTCAAACATAGCCCGAGTCAACCGAACTAACATCTGTTTGTCCCTAATCAGCAACCATAGCCAAAGTATAGTACATGACAGTCTACCATGACCCAAGGTCCAGTACCTGCCTATTTAATGTGATTTGAACTAGCAACCATAATATATGTGCCTCTTCATTATGACCCAAGCTAGTCAGTCTGAGTACATTACTTGCTTGTCTGGCCTGTCTCTAAGCAATGGAAACATACAACCCTGTTTGATCAACCTAACCCTGGCTAGTCAATCAGGGTCTATGATTTGCCTGTGAGTTGATTGAAGCTAGCTGATCAGGATTACTTTTAAGCTTTATTTTCTGCATGCAAATATTTTGTACTCATGTATGTCTATGTACTACATAAGTGCCTGGTGCCCATGGAAGTCAGAAGAGGGCACCCTGTCCCCTGGAACTGGAGTTATGGATGATTATGAACCACTACTATGTAGGTGCTGGGAACTGAACCTAAGTCCTCTCCAAGAGTGAGAAGTGCTCCTATCCATTGAGCCATCTCTCTAGCCCCCATAATGCTATTCTTAATGGTCATGACCTTGCCTTATTCGTGTTGATATTCCTGAGACTAATCACAATGCCTATCTCACAGAAGCTCATAGTAAATATGGATTAATTAATATATGATTCTGATAATGTTAATACATTTACCTGATGACCTTGGATAAGAGAATATATTATCTTGTAGACATATATGCAACTTGTTGAAGAATGTAGTATTTTTGACAGGTATGGGTTTTTTACTGAAGCTAAAACAAAACAAAAAAAAAACAAAGTGTTTCATGCTAGTCAATTTTCCATTATTGCAATAAATACCTGTGGTAATCAGCTTATAAAGTGAAAAAGTTTATTTTGGTTTAGAGTTTTAGAGGCACTGGTCCGTGATTGATTGGCCCCATTGCTTTGTACCCATGGTAAGATAGATGTGCACTGCAAAGCAAAATTGTTCAGCTCATGGATAATAAATAATAACAAAGAAGAAGGAAGGTACCAGTATCTCAGTACTTTAATCTGATCACACATTCCTAGTGACTGTAAATCCTCTTACTAGGCCAAACCTTCTAGTAGCACTAGGGGTTAGGGACCAACTCTTCAACATATGAGGCTTTGGAGGACAACCAAGATCTAAACTACAGCAAATTTATTGAGATAAAAAAATGGAAAATAAGGCAAGAAAAGAACATGTGCAGTAGGGAGAAAAGCAAAGTGAGGACCCCCCCCCCACACACACACACTACTTATGGAATCATGGAGAAAAGCTAGAGAAATTGAGGGATGCCATTATTCAGTAAAGTAGATGTGGAAGAAAAGTCAAAGAAAAGATTTTAAAGATGAAAAATAGGTAGAAGCAGGTGGCAGGTGTAAGAAGGATCTGAATGGTAGCTTTGCTCTCTGACTAAACCTTTGGTTTTTAACCATATGTCAGGACATCTGCAAGATTATTGGGAAGTTGAAATAAAAAAACCTCCTCCTAGCTTCTATGCATTCGGTTATGAGAGAAGTCTACGTTTATAACACTGATGAGAAAGCAGTGGGATGGTGGAAGGGGGTGTATAGTGGGGAAGCAGTTTACTGTCCCGAGGAGGCAAACTCTTCCTTCCTTTACCAGAGCTGTAGAAAATGTGGCAGCCTTGTTGAGAAAATGCTTTCCCTTCTTTCCATTCTTGTTTCATTTTTTTTAAATGAACTCTGACCTCTCCCCTTTCAAAGCTAAGGTAACTAGTTTCTATATGCTCTTTATATATATATTTATATATACAAAATGAAAAGGTAGGTCAGATGTTGATGGTACACACATTTAATCCCAGCACTTGGGAGGTAGGGACAGAGACAGATGAAGTATTATCTGTGAGTTCTAGGCAAATATAATCTACATAGGGAGTTTCAGGCCAGCCAAGGCTACCAAAAAAGTTGAGGTGGTGGTGCTAATCCCCCTCCCCCATCTCCTGAGTGCTTGGATTGCAGACATATGCTAACTCCTCCAGTTTGGTCTCAGTTTTGGTATACTCAATGGTATAAAATGATGGCAGGACTGTCATTTTATCACCCCCCATACACACACACACATGCACACACACACACACACACACACACACACACACACACACACACACCAGCAGAACAAGAGACTTAACAAGGATACACCACGTCCCAGGGTGGAATCTAGAGCTTTGTTTGATGGAGGTAATACCGATTGAGCTCATTTCACACTAGGGCTTCCTTACTGTTCCAAGGAAGCACCAGCCCCGAACTCACTGCGGGTCTAATGAAGAGGGTGTCCCTTGCTACATCATGAGTTCATCATTCCTCCAGACTAGATTTCCAGGACCCTGGGGCACCTGCAAGAGGAGAATATCAGAAGGGGGGATTAGGAAAGACAAGTAAGTAGTGTGTGGCAAATGGTGGGCAGTAAGGCACCTCAGGAAAAGCTACTAAGTGTAGAACAGGTGGGATCTTAGCCATATCCCGCTGGGAGGCAGGATGAGGCCTGAATCCCTGGCACATCCAGCCAACTGGAGGAGTCAGCCACACCTTATCTAGGTTGGGTGGGTTCTGGTGTTACCACAAGGGGGAGAATGAAGATGGGGTGGGGGACCTCTGTGAGGTACTTTGGTTGGTCCTGAAGTCCTTGGCAATACTGAGCCCATATGGCTTGTGGGGCTTGCATAGACAGCGGGAGGACAGCAGTTACCTCAAGAGGCTGCAGCCAAGAGAGGAAGGAGCTCTACGACAGGCGCGTGGTTCTGTGCTGGGGTCGGCTATGCCTGACTGGATTGTGGCGCCGCCGCCTGGTGGAGCCTGGCACTGTGCATGTGGGTAGGGGTGGCTAAAGACCGCCTCCCCGCGCGGTCCCTCTACCTGCTGTGGGCGGGGAGGAAGAAAGGCGGGCACCAAGCGATAGGGTGAGTCACTCCTTTCCCTAGGGTTAGAAGAGGGACTTCTCTCCCTTCTCGGGGTCTGCGCATCAGCTCCAGACTCCGGGCTCCAGTTCCGCGACTCCGTAGGCTACTCTCCCAGGCGGCGCGACTCCCACCTCCCTTCTGAGGCTGGATCAGTCGCCTTTCCCTTAGGTGAAGACTAGGTAAGTTCTCGGCATTTGATACCCTATGTTAGGTAAGGTGCTGACTGCGGGGTGTGTGTGTGTGTCGGGGGGTGGGGTGGTCTTCCAGTCTGTGTCTCTGTCTGCCTTTGCTTCCTTCCTCTGGATCTTTCCATTGTAGACAGAAAGTTAGATTTTTAAAAAACGCGTCAGAGAATGTCAAATCCGTTCTTAGACTCCCAGCCAAACCAAACTCTGAAGCCATATTCTTAATTTCCCGGGTACCTTCAAATGTCCTGATGCCGTATTTATGGGACAAGGTATGTTTGATTTGTTTCGTCTTTGCTTACTTAACCCCCACCTCTTTTTGTTCCTGGATAATTTTTAGAGGTGGGGACAGGAGAGCTGGAGTGATGAGCTGGGATCTTTTGCCGGGCGCTTTCTTCATTCACCAAGGTGACTGGGTGTTTCATGTAGCCTGAGTTAGGATCTTGGAAGAACCATTCTAGCCCAGGACACATGAGAGCTGGAAAAGGACTGCAGTTAGTGCATACCTATAAAGTGGCCACCGACAGAATCAAAATATTTTGGAGGTGCAGTCTGTGCCAGTGCAACACCAGTGTTGAGAGAATTCATTGAAAGACTCCGTGGGATATTCTAGGAAAAAATTGTGGGTTATTGCTGCTTTTGTATTTTCTGTTTTCGGGGATGCTTCAAAGCCTATTATTTCCCTTGCAGGAAAATCAATGAGAGCCTCTTCTGTTTCTTAGAAGGATTTACCTGTGCAAAGCTACGTGTTAGCTTGTCCTCTATCAGTGTATCAGGGGGAGAGAATGTCAAAACTCACTGCTTTTAGAAAGATCGATTTGGGGAGGGGATGTTTCTGCTTTCACTGCCATTAAGGAACAAAGTGTTTCTGTGACTGTTAAATAGACACTAATTATTGCTGTCATTTTTACATAGAAGTAACGGAGAGTATGCTGAAATATGTGAATCTGTGGCTCATGCTGACAAGTGCTTGTCAGTATTATTCAGTTTGATGTGATGTTAACAGGTGGTCTTAATTCACATCACAAAATGATTCTGTTCTAGAAAACTTACTTGATGGTGCAGTGCCAAAGCACTCCTAAAATCCAGTATTTTAGCTTTGGTGAGGGAGAAATATGGGTGAGCGAATTTTTTTTTTGGCAATTAGCCCCTGATCATAGCTTGCTGCTTTCTGAATCGTCCTGTGGATTATAATCTGTGGCCATATAGACAAGCCCCTCTTGCTCTTCTTGGAAGAAAATGATTGAAACTTTATGTTAGTCAAATGACAGGGAGTCCTTGATTATCCTCTTTCAATGACCTCCAGGAAAACCCTTCAAAATAAGTTATATTTCCCACTTCCCTGGTAACTTAGCTCTTCCTATCTCTGTTGTGGGTCTTATTCACATTTTTATCACTGGAATTTAGTAAAGTGGAGGTATTTTGGAAATATGAGTGAATAACTAAATCATTTTGCAGTTAAGATTTCTCAAATTCTATATGGGCAAGCTTCCTCTTCATCCCTAGAATATAGTAGTATGATCCATGTAATTCAATGGTATTCATAAAGTGTAGATCATCAAATTATACTATTTTATAAATAAGTAGTAATATGAATATAGACAAGTGTGTATATTTCGCACGCATACACATATCTACTTTAAAAGTGGCTTTAGCAAGAGAGAAGTCTGCTAGCAGGCAAACACAAGAGGATGACACCGTCAGGGTTCTGGGTTAATACTTTACCATTATGATTTCAAAATGGCTTCAACTGCTCCAGATATGATGTCTTTACACCATATTCAAGGACAAGAACCAAAAGATAGAAAGGGGAGAGTGTTTTCCTTTGTGTAACTACCTCTTTTCAGAGAAATAAAAAAAAAGCTTTCCCTCAAAGTTTCCTAACAAATGCCCCTTTTATCTCATTAGCAGGACCTGGGGTATATAAACTGCTCACAGTGGCAAGAATGGTTGGGAAAATAACAAGACTTTTAGCTTCTATAATGGAAGGCTTATTGGGAGGGGTGTTGTCGATGGCTTTGGAGAGCTAACCAGAAGCTCTGCTAGAATGTTATGAAAAATTTTGAAGTTGTGATTGTGTCATTGGTTGGACCGAATAAAATAAAATACTACTCAAGGTAGCAAAATCACATTTAGAAAGGATAACCTCTACCCCAAATTGTATCCTATTTTAGCTATGTCTATGAACCCTTCATTGTTGAACATTAATCCACATCATGAGATTTTAAGAAGGTGGAAACTTAAACTGATTGTACTGTTTATAAGTACGGCTTTTGGGAAGAAATTAGAATTGGATATGGCCATCGGGGTAGAGCTTTCATCATTGAATACAGCGGCTTTCTAAGAAAAAGGAGGAGGGGGCCATGCAACATTTATGTGCATGCATTTTCTGTCAATTACTTCCTGAAATCCTGTACTATCTCAGTACTCTACCAGCAAGATCACCATCAGAGTTGGGTTTATAAACACCAAGGACCTTGAAGCAAATGAAACACACACACACACACACACACACACACACACACACACACACAGAGAGAGAGAGAGAGAGAGAGAGAGAGAGAGAGAGAGAGAGCTAAAAACTATATCTTATATTCACATATAAATCTTACATGGCTTCCATTAATATTAAATATAAATCGGACCCTCCAGTTGCTGGAACACATCAAACTTTTAGTAAATAGTTTTATGGATTATTAGGTTTGAAAGCTACAGGGATATGGAAAAAATGGAAAAGATTTAGCACTTAAGTGCTGTTTAGTTAGCACCGTACCAGAGCCCTGACGTGAGAATTTATAGAATCTAAGTCTTTCATTTTGATTCTAGGAATCTTTAAGGCATCTTAGTGGGAGGAGCAATTAAAACGCAGCAAAAATAGGTACTGACAACTTAGGTCAACAGATTTTCTTGAGGGAGGGTCTTCTCTATACCTGTACTGTGGAGATGTCCTACAGAAGGTGGGTGGGGGAATAACAAAATAAAAGGCCAAATAACTAAAAATGTTGACGTATGAAAAGATCAATATCTTCATAAAATTGTCAGCTCTTATTTTGGCTTCCTCCTAGTAGGAGTCTTCAATGTATAAGAAGGTTCAACTTTGGTAACAGAACAGCGGGATATTAGATAAGCAAGGATTAGAGACTGGAATTTTCGATTTTAGAGGGTTGCCTGTTAAGCCTGGTGTAGATATCAACAGCTTTCAAACATTGCTGCACAGTAACAATCCCACAGACTTGTGGGTTAATCACTTATGTTGGGAACTTTGGGAATGAAACCAAGCAGTAGTAGTGTTTTTAAAAAACACTTTCTAAAATTGTCAGTACCTACTTGAGTGTGAAGACTCTTAATTTTCTGGAACTGCTACACTACATACTACAAAGAAAATGTGATAAAGAAAATAAATTTATTTTCTCTGAGTCTTGGAGATTAAGTCTTGGCGGCTAAGATCAAAGCACCAGCGGCGTTTCCTACTTGTGAGGCTGATGGCTTTGATTTGGATGCAGCTGCCCTCCTGCTGCGTTAGTCCATAGCCTTTCTACTGTGTAAATCCATGGTGCCACAGCCACTCTCTAAATCCCAGTGGAAGGTTTACTCTAATCACCCCATTTTCTTGTGATCACGTCTTTAAAGGACCTGTTACCAAATATCAGCATTTTCTCAGGTCCTGCTTGGTAGAACTTGAACATAGTACGAGGAGGGGCACAATTCAGCCCATGACACAAAGTAGGGCACAAACATGGCAGTTCTTACATTTGAATGTGCACATAAGTCACCTAGAAATTTTGTTAAAATGCAGAGGCCACTTCTTAAGGTGAGGCACGAGAGTACACAGTTCTTACACGTTCCTGGTGACATAATGTTGCTACCTTATGGATTGTCTTTAAGTAGTGTGGTCTGTGTAGATCAGTGGCAATCAAACTTTAGCAGTCACCAAACTCACTATGAAAAAATAGAAACAGATTTCTGGTGTCTGATCTCAGAATTTGTGACATCATGCCACTTGTCTAGGGATGATGGACGATTCGCAAGCCACAGACATTTTGACAGTTTGACAGTTTATGGTATTGGTGAAGTCAAGGTCATTACATATATCATGGCATGTGAAGTTTATCTGTGATTTTCATTATGTAATACTGACAGTATTACATGTTATTTTTTCAAGATTAAGCACCCCCCCCCGGAACAGAGGATGAGAAAAACGTGAAAAAATGCTTCATTGGGATTTTTTATATG
This sequence comes from Dicrostonyx torquatus, assembly GCA_028555095.1. Taxonomy (NCBI): domain Eukaryota; kingdom Metazoa; phylum Chordata; class Mammalia; order Rodentia; family Cricetidae; genus Dicrostonyx; species Dicrostonyx torquatus. The sequence continues at coordinate 536,586 of JAQHUG010000466.1, read as the reverse complement.
TCTTGTAGAAATAGAGTTGGGTGACTGTGTACACTGATTTGTCTCTAGTCAAGTTCTACAACAAGAGAGCTAACTTGCAGCTTGCTATTTTTACCACTTCAAAGATGATTGTGTAAGACTTCTCCTATGCAGTTTAAAAAGGATGAGCCACTCTCGGGAATATATGTCTCTCAAAGGAGCAATGAGAATTTCTTAAAACATATTAATTTTAAATAATTTTTTATTTAGTCCTATTTTTATTTCTACATGAGAATCATAGTGTACTATATCAAACAGTATCGCTTCTCCAAAATAACTGGAGATGAGAAAAACATGTTGCTTGTTCATTGAGAGCTAAATGAGTAAAATTTATTTCTGTAGATCTTTTAGTCACATATAAAACATGTATCTAGCACTTTTATATTATCTTCACATAAATATAAATATATTTTCTACATATTTTCACTATTGTTAACATTATGCATTCATTTGTAATTCAATAAAACAAGACTATATTTTTAAATGATTTACTTTATAATTTTTCATTATTTGGGGGAGAGTGGATATGGGTGTGTATGTGGGCGTGTGCATCAGATCCCTTGGAGCTGGAGTTACAGCTAGCCTAGAGCTGGCTATTTGTGAGTCATGTGGGTGCTGGGAGCCAAACTCTGGTCATCTGCAGGAACAGTATGCACTCTTAAATGTTGGCTCTCCGCCCAACCCATTTACTCTGAAGCGAGATACAAGGAATTTTTTTTTTTTTGCTAAAATTTTCCCTTGTACATTTTCCAAAGTTATGCCAGATATATAGAGCCTCTAGTCAGAATAAAGCTATTATTTAACTCTGAAAGAGCAAGTAATATATTTTCCTGGGTTTGTAAGTGTTTTGAGTTTACTTTCCCAGCTTTTCCACATTTTGCACTTTTGGTTTGTGCCATCAGTTGGCTGTGTGCCCCCTGCACTGTCCAGGGAAGAAGGTTTAGGTAGTGTTTCTCGTCTAAGCATCTGAGTCACTGGATAAGACAAGCTCTCTCAGTAAAATAGATGCAATAGGCTGCCCACTGGCATTAAGCATTTGAACTGTACAGTATATTCTGTTTCTCCTGATTTCATGCTCAGCAACCAACCTTATGATGCCACATGTTCATTGCCTACAGGGAGAGGTTAACCTGGTCAGGCTGTCTGTTCTCCCTGACACTTAGATTTCTCATTGTAAATTACTAAGCCAACACTCTGGCTTTAAACAGTTATGGGTGTTGTGGGTATGAGTCAGCGCCCAGCACCTTTAAGCCTGATAAATTCAGAGACACTGATAAGATCTGTTATCTGACAGATGGCTCCACAACAGGTCCTGATGCTGCTGACTCACTAAAGTAGATTAAAACCAGCCAACATTTATTACTATTAAGCATTTTCTGCATGCCAAGCACCATGCAATTTCATTTACCTTATCTCATTTAGTCCTCATATTAACTCTGTGAGTTACTTGCTGTTTTCATTTTATAATTTTAAGATAGACATGTAGATTTAAAATATGCCCCAAGTCAAATAGCTACTGTAATAGAATTTTTAATTAAATTTAATTTTTAAAATTGTCATGAAAAATAACAATTCCCTTATGACATTTTTAATATATGCTTTGTTTGAGTTGATCCTCTCACCCCCACATAACTCCTACGCTTTCCCATCCATAGTCCTCTCCCTGTCCATCCTTGAAAACTTCCCCTCCCATGGTTTTCCTTTCCACTCCTAGTGACAGGAACTTTTAATTGCCCTCCAATATTAATCCTCATCTTCTCGCTTAGGAACTGAATCCCATTGTTCTTGCTGGTAGCAGTGTATCTAATGAAGCTTCTCTTATATCCAGGTGTGAAGCTATGACTGAACTTCACCAGGGAGAGAAAGCTATTCTATGGGATACTTCCCTGAAGTTCAAGGAAAAGGGAATGGGCATGCCTGAGAGGAGAGCCTCGTCCCCCACCCCCCCCCCCATCCCCCCCACCGCCCCGTTTCTTTCTGCTACTGGAATAGAATACAGACAACATAGCTGGTGCTATCTTAGACCATGGGGCAAGTTGCTGGATGTAAGCTGTCTTTGAATTTGTTGGAACAGCTAGGTAAAGAAGAAAACGGGGCCTGTGTTGGTACCAAGCATTTTTTAGACATTTGTCGGTTGCCTGAACTAACTGACATTCTCAGACCAGAGAAGCAAAATCAGAATGGTTATTTGGTAGGCAGTGGGCAGTGTCTACATAGTAGGTGCAAAGGACTGCTGTTTTTACTGTAATAAATACCCGTGTTTCAATTTCATATCTGCCATTTACTAGCTGTGTCTATAGCACACATTCTTTTTTCCAATAAGTTGTATTTCTTCTTTTTTGATTAAGAATTTTTAATACAATTTTTCTCATTTTACATAGGTGTCCCCATTCCCACTCCCTCCCCTCCTCCTGCCCTACCCTTCCCCCAACCACACCCTCATCCACTCCTCAGAATGGGTAAGGCTTCCCATGCAGGGTCAATAAAGTCTGACACTTCACTTGGAGGCAAGGCTGAGGCCCTCCCCACCCTATGTTTAGGCTGAGCAGTTGAAGAGAGGGGGGAGCGACAATATGAGCAAAGGGGTGAAGACCTTGATGGGGAAACCCACAGAGACAACTAGCCTGAGCTAGTGGGAGCTCACTGACTCTGGACTGACAGCAGGGGAACCTGCATAGGACCAAACTAGGTCCACTGAATGTGGGTGACAGTTGTGTGACTTGGACAGTCTGTGGGGCCCCTAGCAGTGGGACCAGGATTTATCCCTAGTGCTTGAACTGGCATCTAGGAAACACATCTTCTTTGGAGGGATATTTTACTGCACACATTTTTACAGCCAAACTTTGAAAAGTTTTCATATGTGTACATATTGTATATTGATCATATTCCCCCCCCCCACGCGCGCTTTCATGGACCCTTCCATTTCTTTTCCTTTCCCCTCCTATTAGTTCCGTTTGACAGTTTAAGGTTTTCTATTACATTTAGTTATTTATTCATGTGCCTGCACATGCACACAGAAGTCAGAATTTAAGGAGCTGTTTGTTCCTTTCCCTATGTTGGGGCCTAGGGATTGAGCTCAGGTCATCAGTCCTGGTGGGAAGTATCTTTACTGTCTGAGCCATCTCGCCAGTTAAACAGGGTTTTTGTTTGCTTGTTTGTTTATTTGCTTGCTTGCTCATTTATTGATATTTTGTGTATGGAAAGCATGTGCCATGATGTGGGTCTGGATAAGAAAGGACACTTCTGAGTGCTGGTTCTCTCTGCCATCATGTGGGTTGGGGAACGAAACAAAGCTTGGTGCTTTTACCTGCTTAGCTATTTGACAGGACCACCCTTGACAGTTTTACCTCTGTTTTATTTTATTTTGTACATGCATACATGATGTTCTCAGTCTATACAAATCTAAAATCCACAGTTGAAAAAAAGGTGATGTTTTTTCCCTAGAGATTCAGCCCAGCTTTTTTTTTTTTTGTGTGGTTTTTTGAGACAGGGTTTCTCTGTGGCTTTGGAGCCTATGCTGGAACTAGCTCTTGTAGACTAGGCTGGTCTCGAACTCACAAAGATCCGCCTGCCTCTGCCTCCCGAGTGCTGGGATTAAAGGCGTGCACCACCACCGCCCAGCTCAGCCCAGCTTTTAATCAAGCCTTCAGTCTAGTAACTAACTTCGTGCCGTATATGCAGTCACAGTGATAACCCACTTTCCACCCTAGAGCTTCTTTTCCATACAACTGATGTTGGAGTACCCTAGCACTCATACCCATGTGTTATATAATCTGAGGGAGTTAATAGCCACAGATAGGAGTTGGTGATGATTCCTGCTTTATTCCACCTCTCCTTGACCACATAATTCTCATTTGTATGTTCATGGAGTTTGTTTCTAACTAAGATTAAAATCTAGTTTTCTACAGTTGTGAATAACTTAGAAATACATTCTTATATTAGTTTTCTTTTTCTTTTCCCCCAACTGCCTACTTCTATTCACTGGAAACTTTGCCCCAAACAAATTTACCTGTGTACGAACTTTTGTTCCAAGCTCTTAAATAAGTTTCCTGTCCAGAGAAACTTATTTCATTCCCAGATCCCCATGGTGGAAGTTCCTCTCCACAGCAACCTATTTAAGATATCATATAAGCCTTGCTTTAAAATGTACTGATGGCACTTGTGGAATAGTGTGGTGTTTGATGGAGCAACATGTTGTCTTTGGTGTGAAAATGTGATGACACATAACGGAAACTGATAACGAAAAGTGCTTGTGCAGATGCAGATCTGCGGAAGATCATATACCTTTTTAGTGTGAGTACAAGTTGGGATTATTTTGGAAAGCAAATTTTGTTGCTATTATAGTTTGATTATGATTTGTGTGTGCTTCCTAAGGATTTGTGAGCTGGTAGCTTGGTTTGCACAGTCTTAAGAGGTGTTGGAATCTATAAGAGTTCAGGTGGTAGGACCCAGTGGAAGACGATTAAGTTGTGGATTAATGCAATTATCCATGGGATAAGGTTAGTTATCTTGAAAGTAGATTCTTTTAAAGTTGGATCACTCTATGCACTTGCCATATTCTGAATGTAGTCTGTTGTATTTCTACCTCTCCATGTTGTGGTGCAGCCCAGGAGACCCCATCAGAGGTTAAATAGATAGGATACCCAATCTTGAAATTTCAGCCACCCAAAATGTGAGCTTGGGGAAAACACTTTTCTTTATAAAGTCTCAGCCTCACATATTTTGTTATATGAACAGAAAACAGACTAATACAGCCATTCTGTTGGTAAACTGAATCTACAAGCCCTATGACTCAGTATTTTTATTCCTACTTAATTTCTAGAGAAATTCTGAATGTGAGTCAGTGTCCTGCTTGATTTTCTTTTTGTCAGCTGGATAAAAGCTAGAATTATCTAGGAAGAGGAACATCAAATGAGAAAAAGGCCTCCATCAGAGTGCCTGTAGTCTAGTCGGTGGGACATCTTGATTAATGATTGGTGTGGGAGAGCTCAGCTGAGCAAGCCAGGAAAGGCAAGCTAGCAGGCAGCATTCCTCCTTGGTTTCAGCTTCAGTTCCCATCACCAGGTTCCTGCCTTGAGTTTCCGACCTGCTTCCATCAGTGATGGACTATGAAGTGCAATCCAAAATAAACCCTTTCCTTCCCAAGCTGTTTGTCAGGGCGTTTATCACAGGCATAGAGACCTAACTAAGACAACTGAACTCTCTAGAAATAATGGACATTGTAACATGATTCATAATAGAAAATCACAATAATATAATCATCCATTGATAGGAAAATGGAAAAGTATAACATTTGTTTTTCCAGTAAAATGAATTGACTATTGCTATAGGGAAGAATACAGACTCATTATAAATAAAAATTGAGTCAAAACTAAATCACCAGATATCACTCTTATGAAACCATAAGGAAACAATACTATACAGTATATCCTTAGGGATTTTCGATATACAATATATATGTACATATGCACATACATGTGTATGTTCATATGCATATATGTATATTAGAACCTAGGCCAGTACTGGGTAGACAGATGGGATTTGGTAGTATTAACTTGTGGGCCCAATTTCTTATAAGATATTTGCAAGCAGGCTCCAGCCATACTTGTTTTTTCTTTGGCAGCTGCAGGCCTGCTGCCCACAAGACAAAGGCTAGGACAAATGGCTCTTTCCCCTGTATTGTTGTGTAGATCGCCTGGGAAGAAATGTTGTTCCCAAAGCTGGTGAAGTAAGTTGCAGTTGTTTCGCTAGCCCCTCTCCCCGCCCCCCCCGGAAAAGGAATATTAATGAGGATTCCACCTTGGTTTACCTGGGGGATAAGAGGTGTTTTATACAATAAACACGGGTAGTTCTTCAGGATGGAGGAAGCCTGAGATGCCCTTCAGAGATGAGTGTGTGAACTGTGTCTCGTTATCTGCATGCGCCTCCATACCAATACACTTAGGGCAAAGTATTAGTTTCTATGTTAGGGCCGACATTAACTAGATGCACTAGCATTAGCAATGTTGTAGGTATTGATTTGGGTAATGAATTCATAAAGATTCATTTATTAAAATCATCAATTTAATCAAATAAGACAGAGATACTTTTGCATTTACCATCTATTACATACAGTCATCAATATGCATGCATACATACATATATACACCACTGACAAAGATAACACATACATACACCATTGACAAAGATACATATATGCATACATACATACACCACTGACAAAGATACATACACACATACATACAATGAATGTCTCACAGGTCGACATCAGGACACCAGGTATGGTTATAAGCACCTTCAAAGTAGACATGAGAATAAAACAAAGATACCTGGTGTGTGGTGCCCCATGCCTTTAATCCCAGAACTTGAAGGCAATGAATCTCCATGAGGCCAGCTCATCTACATAGGGAGATCTAGATTAGCCAAGGCTACGCAGTGAGATCCTTTCTCAAAAAAAAAAAAAAGTCTGCATTTCATGATATTGCTAACAATGTAATATGAAACGAAATATGCCTACAATTTCTTTGGGTGACACAGTCACAGCTTCTGCTAATGTTTCTGTAATTTGTTGCCTGCATTTTTAATTGAAGCACGTACTAAATTTCAGTTAAAGATTAGTGGATGTAAGGATGAACTTTTTCTTATTCAAGTAAATAGACTTTCTAAATTCTGTGTGTGTGTGTGTGTGTGTGTGTGTACTTGTGGAGGATAAAGATCAGCCACAGTATTATTTTGTTTATTATTTTTATTATTTAAAATAATTTTTAACTTTAAATGTATTTTGATCATATTTTCCCCACTCCCAAGTCATTCCAGATCCTCCCCCCTCCCTACCCAAACAAAACAAACAAACAAAACTCAAAAACAAGCAAAAGCCTAATACAACTAAATCCCCCCAAAAAACCAAGAAAACAGAATAAATCAAATCACAGTCCCCACAAAAACAAAATCACAAAACAGTAACTAAATAAAAACACTTCCACAGAAAAAAATATTGTGTAAGTCCATTATGCGTTGGTTAACTATTCCTGAACATGAGGCCTGCCCTGGAGTAGTTGATATACCCAGTGTCACTCTATTGGAGTAAACTTATTTTCCCTCTCCCAACACATATAAGTGACAGTTCAGTTGTTAACCTTTACCCTGATTTTCTTTCATTCATTTTTTTAAAAAAAATTAACAAAATAAAATATAATAGGATAAATCAAAAATGATCAAATCAAAGTTGGGCAAGATGAACAGAAGGAAAAGAGTCCAGGAGAAAGCATAATGGTAAGAGACTTGCTCATTTGCACACCCAGGAGTCCCATAAAAACACTAAATTGGAAGCCATAGTATATACACAGAGGACCTGGTGCAGACCCATGCAGGCCCTGTGTGTGCCCTTCAGTCTCTGTGAGTTCATATGAGCTTTGCTCATGTTGATTTAGAGAACCTTCTTCTCTTGATGTCCTCCATCCCTTCTGGCACTTGTACTCTTTCTGCCTTCTCTTCCACAGGTTTCTCTGAGCTATGAAGGGATGGATCTAATGGAGACATCCCATTTAGGGCTGAGCGTTCCAAGGTCTCTCACTCTCTACACAGTGTCTGGCTGTGTGTCTCTATGTTTGTTTCCATTTGCTGCAGGAGGAAGCTTCTCTGATGATGGCTGAACAAGGCACCCATATGAGTATATGAGTATAGCAGAGTATCATTAGGAATAATGTTACTACTGCATTGTTTTTTCTTTTCTTAGAACATATTATTTGGTTTTCCCCTAGGCCCATGGACTATCTAGTCTCAAGTTCTTGGTTACTCGAGTACTGTCATGTATGGGTTCCCTCTTGTGAAGTGGGACTTAAATCTGTTGTTGGTTTGTTACTTTCATAAGCTTTGTGCCACCATTGCCCCAGCATATCTTGTAGGCAGGACACCATTGTTGATAAAGGGTTTGTGGCTGGCTTACTGTTTATTTTCTCTTTTTAGAGCTTGCAGACTAACTTCCTGTCCTAAAAACACTAGAACATATGAGTGAAGGCTCTATGTAGGCACTGGCTTAGCATTTTCATCTTCAGTGAGCTGTATGGGCATTGTCTTTAGCATTGGAAACTTGCTGTAAGTTTCTGGAGAGAAGCTGATTTCACAGCTAATATCCACATCCACATTTGTCTTTCTGAGTCTGGGATATATTGTTCAGAATGACTCTTTCCAGTTCCATCTATTAACCTCCAAATTTCATGATGGCATTTCTTCTTAACAGCTGAGTAATACTCAATTATGTAAATGTACCACATATTCTTTATTCATTCTTCGGTTGAGGGGCATTTAGGTTGTTTCTATTATCTCTTTGTTATGAATACATCAGCAATGACCATGGATGAGCAAATGTCTCTGTGGTAGGATGAAGTGTCCTTTGGGTATATATCCAAGAGTGGTATAGCTGGGTCTTGAAGTAGATTGAGTCCCATATTCCTGAGGAACTGCCATGCAGTATTCCATAGTGAATGTACAAGATTGAACTTGCACTAGCAATGTATGAGTGTTCTCACTCCACATCCTTACCAGCATGAGTTGCCACTTGTTTTGTTGACCTTAGCCATGATGACAAGTGTAAGATGAAATCTCAAAGTAGTTTTGATTTGCATTTCTCTGATGTCTAAGAATGTTGAACATTTCTTTAAGTGTTTCTCAGTCATTTGAATTTCCTCTATGGAGAATTCTCTGTTTAGATCTGTACCCAATTTTAATTTGGTTATTTATTTTTTTGATATTAGTTTCTTGAGTTCTTAATATATTTTGGATATTATCTCTCTATTAGATATGTAGTTGGTAAGAATATTTTCTTATTTTTTTCTTTTTTATTGTTAAAAGGAAAATTTACATTTACTCCCCTTGTCCCAGGCCCTCCTGCTCCCCCACTACCCCACCGCCCTCCCGCTGCTTCCTTAAGATGGGGCAGGATACCCTGCCTTGTGGAAAGCCCAAGGC